>BOPP01000025.1:4482158-4533902 GCA_017312745.1 Gryllus bimaculatus
CTGGAGTTTTTTGTTTTAGCCTTTATATTTATTACCAATTCTCTTTCTTTTTACACTTCTCCCTTCCTTTTTACTTTAATTCCAGTCTTCTATTTATAGATAATACTTTGTTCATTGATTTTCAAATTACTCTATTTTTTCTTGAACGTACCTTCTACTTACATATTATTCTTATTTTTGTATTTTATTCTTACATTTCTTTGCAATGGCATTCAGAGGCAGCAAAACGGTGGGGTCTCGAAGAACATTCTAGAGCATTAGCCACTTAACATTATCTATTGATAACTGCTATTAATATTGAAATATTCCATTTTCTGCGCTACTAACACGTCAGCCATTATTTCAAAACGTCCAATTCAATCAAGAAGTGAACAACACACTGTTGCCAGCGCAGCGTTATCAAAACTATGTGCATTTGCTTGGGCAATAGAATCAATACAGAAATTAGAATATATGCAATTGACATTAAAATATCTGCGAGCATTCGTGGCATGCCTATCGTCGTAAGATAACAGTTCCGATAGCGTTTCATTCCTTCACAGTCTTCTAACATCCTCACTTTAGATACGATAAACAATTGCTTTTCACAAAAAGAGCATCCATGGTTCCTCAGAAGTGAGATGATGTGAACAAAACAAGTGCTACTCAAGTGCTTCTAAATCGATGTTGAGAAATTTCTATGAAGCTTTGCGGATTGCTTAAAAAGAAACACCTCGTACATTGAGAATACCCATTGAGTAAAAAGTGAGAAAGGAAAACTAGAATTAATATGAGTATTTTCAATAGGAAATTATAATTAAAATTATATTAAATATTTTTCACATTATTCATTCAATTTTTCTCGTGCCCGTTGTTTATGCGAAACCTGTATATATTTCATTAATTTCAAGCAGAAACTACACAAAAACTACTCGTTTTTTCAAAAAATTGTACTTGACCTTTTTAGAAGAGCTAATTTTGTACAACAGATTTCGTCAGAGACAAATATCTCTATCTCCAATTTTGATGTTTTAATGTTTTTTCCAATTTTCAAAAAATCGGGAATGTCAACGAAAATGAGAACTGCACCCTTCTCTTAAACGTCCTTTTCACATTTCAACAACAAAATTTAATGAAAAAAACTTGAAGCCATTTTTTTTAATATCCTAGGGGATTCATGTAAAGTACCCTCCAAAATAAACATTTCCGTTTCAAATTTCATGGTCCGCGACATTAGCTGGAACGATTGGAGAATATCAGTTTCGGGGAAAATCGGCTGAACGGTTCATGCGCTAGCGTTGTGTACAGACGGACAGACAGTTTTGCCGTCAATCGATTTTTCGGATTCAAGGACCCACAAAACATGGATTCTGGCAACATCACGTGTACGAGGAATATTTTTTCTGTATTTAGAAATTGGATTTATTCATGTTTTCCTTTCTAGGGCTCGGCAATAAGGGTTTTTGTGTCGAATATTCGCCTTTTTCCTTCGCACTATTACAATACTTTCTCTTCTTACGGTAGTACGTGCGAAAAAGTAAATAATAAGAGCGACGATACCTTTTAACAGGGAGACTTATACGTATTCCTTGCTACGCCTCTAGGAATGTCTCATAATTTCTGTTGATACCAAGAGTGTCCCATTTGCCGCAACGTCATAAAGAGTGAAACCAATTCCACAAATACTGCGGAAGATCTGGAGGTTACTATTCATAAATGTTCAATGAATTACTCAACATAATTGACATCTTGTTTTGCAATCGATAACTAAAAGTATATATACAGCTTTTTTATGCGCACCCAAGAATCAAAAGCCCTTGCAGGTGTTTTTTGTTTCATAGTGCAATCATGTTTGTCCAAGTGTATTTGTTTATCTTCTTGATTACAAATCAGTTGCTATCTTCTCACATCAAACAGTCAGCAGCTCAAAAGGGAAAGCACCACACGGTAAAGTTATTTATAAGGAACTAAATGTTATAAGTATTGTTACATTTACATATATAGTATTGTGTAAAAAGTTCCGGTAAAAAAGCATTTATTTGGGTTAAAATACAGGAATAAAAAGGCACATAAACGATGAAAAATCACATTTCAAAGAAATTATTAAAAACACTCAAATTATTCACATTTTTATTCTAAGTGTAAAATTTACATTAGAGCTTACGTGTAAAGAAATATTTTCTTTGAAATCGTGACTTCACAAGACCACCCGCGACCCTATCTCTTCGAAATGCTGTTGTAGACTACCTTTTGAATCATGAAATGGCGTAAGTGAAAACGAAATTATATTTTTCATTCTTCGCATTTGTGTATTCGCCAGCACTGAGAAAGGTATATCACATACAAAGAGTTCAGTCTTCAAAACGGATTGCAGGCCATACTGAAAAGTAGGATAGGATTCTTCGTCAGCGTACAAAGCCTGTCGGCATCTTTCTCTATACTATGTTTATTACTCCGTATATTCGTAGATATACAAGAAAGTAACTAGTGATGCTACAGAATGGCAAATCTTTCCTGTATTAGTTTTATATTTCCTTTGGTTTCGGTTAGGTATTCGGATTTGCCACTAGCTCTTGCCAGGTGTCATCTATCGCCGCCCAAAGTACATTTTTTTAACATTTTCTTAATTTTTCGTTTCTTAATTTTAGAACGGAAATATGATTTTAAGGATATTAAAAAACAGTAAAACCTCGTCCTAAATGGTAAAATCCAACAGAAAATTTGGAGCCGTTTTTAAGAAAATGGCATTTAAACAATGCTGTAAATTCGAAATTTCAAGCTCATTTTCACAGACATTTGTATTTTTGAAAAACTTAATTTAAAGTAATTTGAAGTACTTTAACATACAAATACAATAAAGGTTACAAATTATTAGAAATGTGCATTTTAACGGCGTGACATCTTTAAAAAAATTACATTTGTGCATTTTTTGAAAAAACAAAAAATACCCCAAAATGATGTCATACGAGTATTAAAGAGTAGCTATTAGCTCTATACGTTCACAAAATTTGGAAAAAATTGGAGCTTTTTGAGATAATGGCGTTTGAGCGGTTCTGAAAATGAGGAATTTCGAGCTAGTTTTCATAGAAAACGGTTGAGTTTTCGAGAAACTTAATGACATTATTTAAAGCATATGTACTCAGAAATAATGTGAATAAATTGACGCTTATGTAAATATTAACAACGTGAGAGACAAGTAAAAAAAAATTTTTGTAATTTCTGAATGAAGAAACAAGAGAATGTAGCAAACTTACATTTATGTCATCACATAGACTACATTTAGCACTAACGGTACGGAAAGTTAAAAAAAATTGGAGCCGGTTTTTGAGAAAATCTTGTTTTTTAATTTTTTTTAAAAATTGGACACATTGCACGAAATATTACGAGAAAACTAAAAATTTCAAAAAAATGTACATGATGTTAAAAAAACTCACTATGGAGAACAAATAATATTCGAAGGAAAAATGTCTACCTTCTTTGTAGTAGTAGGAAGACGCCCGAAATTTTTTGAAAATGGAGAGTTAACCCTGAAAATGTGCCACTTTTATAAGTATATTTTACTCTACCCTTTCAAGAAATTTAAAGAAAAAAATTGGAGCCGTTTTTGAGGAAATGTTTTAAATGTCCGGGAGGCTTCCAGGAAAGTAAGTACCCCCAAAAATTAATGAATGTTTTTCAAAATCGCAGTACTTCGACTCAGGCCAGTACGTCAGGGGTTTATTAAAAAGATTTGTAGAAAATCGCTGGCCTAATTTAGGTTCTAGTGTTGTTCACAAACACCAGTCGGTCGGACGGACGGACGGTACTTGTAGAAAAAAACACACTTTTTTGTATCTTGGGAATCCCAAAACGTGCATTTCCGTTGAAATCTCAAAATAGATTTTTCGCAGCAATACATCTCTTTCCCTATACTACGTATATTACTCCGTATATACGTATGTGTATATGAAAGTAACTAGTGGTGCTACCGAATAGCACAGACTTTCTCGTATTAGTTTTATATTTCCTTGGTCTCGGCTAGCTATTTTTAAGAAAATGTTGTTTAAGCGTTACTGTGAATGCGAAATTTGAACATCTTTTCACAGGAAACTATTTCGAGTTTTCGAAAAACTTCATATGAAGCCATTTCAAGCACTACTAGTCATAAATGCAATAGTGTTTACAAATTGCTGGAAATGTACATAATAAGGACGTAAAAGTTATTTAAAAAAATACATTTGTGTATTTTTTGAATTAATAAAAAATACCTGTAAATGACTTTTTGTCATACTAAACTGTACAATCAATTGGAAAAGTTTGAATAAAAAATTCGGAGCCGTTTTTGAGAAAATGTCTTTGAGCTTCCTTAAAAATGCTGAATTTTGAGCTCATTTTCACAGAAAACCGTTGAGTTTTCGAAAAACTGAATCTGACATTATTTAAAGCATATATACTCATTAAGTACAGTAATGTGAACCAATTGCCGCTAATTTAAATATTATCGACGTGAGAGACAAGTGAAAAAATTAAAGTTATGTAATTTTTTAGAAAACAAAAGAATAAAGAAATATAGCGTTTATGATATCTTATAAAGTCCATTTAGCACTCTCACTACAGAAGGTTTAAAGAAAAAAATTGGAGCCGTTTTTGAGAAAATCTTGATTTTGTATTTTTTTAAATTGCAATATTGCATGCAATATTGCTCGAAAACTACTAAAATTAAAAAAAAAACGTGCATGACCATATTGAAACAAATTTCATTGGAAGGTAATAACTCCATCTTTAATTTTGTAGTTGCAGGAAGACGCCGGAGAAAATTAAAACTTTTCAAATTTCCGAAAATTCAGAGTTAACCATCGACCTGTATCAGTGTATTTTACTCTATTCGTATAAGCAATTTAAAGGGGAAAAGTGGAGTAATTTTTGAGAAAATTTTGAAAATGTCCGGGGGGCTTCGTAAAGTTTAAAGAAAAATTATAAAGAAAGTTTTTAAACTCTCAAAGATTTGACTCCAGCCAGATGGACAGGGTTTTTTCAATTTGAAAAAAATCCTACACATGGTTTAGGTGCTAGTGAATAGAATGGATAGAAGGAAGGTGGATAGAAAGAAAAATGCTACGGAAATCGGACACCGTGGTGTCCACGGAAGCCACTTTCTCCGTTGCCGAAGCGGCTAGACTCAAACCTAACCTGGTAATAAAAAGCCGGGAAGGGGTCGACGTTCCAACCACCAGAATCCTGCTGTGGTGGTTGGAACCTCTGGGACTATGCCAAGATTCACAGTCAGTACCCTCAAGATTAATTTGAATGCCACCAACGGGCAATGAATAATATGAAAAACATTTAATTTAATTTTAATTATAATTTCCAATTTAAAATGCAAATATTCTATTTTTATTTTCTCGCTTTTTTGCTTTTTACTCAATGGGTGTTCTCAATGTATTGATGTATTTCTTTTTAAGCATTTTTTTGACCATAACATCTTGCTATTAAAATTACCTTCTTATGGAATTCGTGGTATCGCCCTAGATTGGATAACCTCGTACCTTAAACATCGATCTCAAAGAGTAGAAATTCCGTACTGGAACGAAAAGACATTATTTACTTATCTTTCCAATTGTTTACCAATTGAATATGAGGTCCCGCAAAGGTCGATCTTTGGTCCTATCCTCTTTCTGTTATATATAAACGTAATCGTCTATTAAAAACGGAAGAAGTTCTGTTTGCCATTGACACGAATGTTCTTTGCAAAAAAGAAACAAATAGTGCGATTTCAGGAATTTTTAATTGGTTTTGTAATAACAAATTGATAGTTAACGAAGGAAAAACAATTTCAACGCAATTTTTGCATTTCAAATTAGCAATCACATGCTCCATTGAAAATAAATAATATGCAATAAGCTGATGTTCAGGTAACAAACTTTCTAGGTCTCTTAATTCAGTCAAACCTCAAATGGAATGTTCATATAACAAAATTAAACACTAAATTAAGTTCATTATGTTTCGCATTCAGAATTCTATCAAATTCTGTCAGCCTTCATGCACCTCGCGTGTATTTTGCAAATGTATATTCCCGCCTGAGATATGGTATAAAATTCTGAGGGAACTCATGTTGTACTCAGACCTTTAGATTGCAAAAGAAGATTATTCGAATAATGAAAGAATGCCATCCGCGTTACCCTTGAAAGGGCCCTCTCTTCCATTGAGCTTGGAATCTTACCACTGCCTTGCCTATATATTTACGAATCATGTAATATTTGTCAAAAGTGACTTACTTAACGATTGAACATATTTCATGCACATACTTGATATTTATTTATAAGCTACAACACACGTCGTTAAAATCACTTTACTTCAAGGTGCAGTAGCAACAGCTCACTATCAGAAATCCACATACAATACATGTTACGTTACTTAACAACGCCTTGACTGCAGATTGACATCAAACAATTGAAGTCGTTCACAGATGCAGTTAAAAGGTAAAATATTTCTGGTGGCATAACTGTTGTCTATTAAATTACAGACTATACTGAGTGATCAAAAGAAAAATAATGTTTATTTTAATACAAACAGTGATATATACATGAATTAGATTGATTTATTGTATAATGTTTTTAAAAGACTTAATATGTTTCGTAACAAATAATGTACTTCAGCTTCGGCGTCAATGCCCTCATCTCGATAGGTTTTTTTCCCATTCTCCCTGGACCCGTTGAGCAATGTCTGGGATGGCCTTTTTTCGCTCTGAACGTAAATGTAGGCTTCCACTACTGCGCAAGTTTTGTTTGAAACTCTCCTTTTGCTTGTAAGTGTAGAGGGAGGTAAGGGTGAGTTTACTATTTTGTTAGCCCATGCAGAAAAATCATACTTGCCATTCGTGTTACCGATGGCAAATAATGTTTTCTTATAATCGGAAATGGAAAATGACATTTTCAAATATTGCTAATCTTGCCGATTTTATATTTTTTGTATGTATTATATGTTAACTTTACTTCATCTTTCAACTATTTTAGTTAAAATGACGGGAACGGGATTCTGGAAGCTCAAGAAAACGTGGGCAGATTATCTTCTCCTCTCTATGTCACATACAGTTTCTACTGTTGTTTGAATAAATCTACATCTAAATCTAAGCAATCCGCAAAGCTTAATAGAAATTTCGCAACAATGCCGCATCGATTGAGAGACATTTGAGTTGCACTTGTTTTGGTTATATAATTTTCTCTTATATCCCTTGTATCTACCATTACCATTTATTTTTCCCCAAAAATGGCCAAAAATTTTAAAAATAAATTTACTCAGCGTATAGAACGCTAAAGAGAATGGTGCAGGTCTAATGTTCGTTGAAATACCTGATTTTTCGCAAAGTAAAACAAACAAAAAATCTTCCTACATCTACAATTGTGAAGATAATTTTTTTCGTAATGAAACATGTTAATCAAAGACAGATATTCAAATAAGGTTATGTTAAAATTTTTCAAAATATGAGTATTTTTGCTGTATTTTGGCGACAAACATAAACGCCCGCTCCGTATTTGCAGCGCTTCGCGAACTTAAGTCCAGGCATTTAAATGTTTCTTAAGTTAGAATTTGTATATTATTTAATATTTCTGTGTTTCTTACATTCGACCTTTTGTACATTTACATTTACATTTACAAATTAATCTTTTAGAAATTATTTAAAACGTTTTTAAAAATATATGAAAGAAAAATTACTAGCCTACAGGGAGTATTAGATTGGAATTCAAAAATTACATTCCGCGCCGAGAAAACGTCAGCAGAATTTTTGGATCTCATTGTTGGGATACGATGTAACTGCATGAAAAGCAGTTATACTTGCTAAATTTGTGTTGATATTAGCTTGAAAATATTTAGTTTTTCATAAAAAGTTGTACGATTTGTAATGAGAGTAAAAAAATTAATGAGATGTGATAATTCGGAAATTGTGATATAAATAGTATTACATATCTATTGCTAAAGGTGAGAAAGTACGTAGTTTTAACACCACTGGTTTAAAAATAAGTTTAAAAAATTAATGATTCGGTATTAACGGTTGAAATCTGCGATTATGTTTTATACATTGAGAGTTACAAATAACCATACACTTGTTACGGCCGGTGTGGCTTCTTTTTACTGCCCCAAACACTTCAGTTATATTATTCTGTTTTAGAACGTGTCACAAATTACGAGAAGTTTTAGCTATTCCCCAGGAAGCATATTGGGTTTCGGTAGAACGTCTACGGTAAGTAGGAATAATGAATGAAATCTAATTAGTGCAAATTAAGACCTCAAATTTACCTTATTTCTTCTCCTTTGTTGTCTAGAATAAGACGGCAAAAATTAATACATTCCAGTACAAAAATTGTGCTTCTAATAAGTCTCCAATACAATTTCTGCAATTGCATGTTGTTACCTCACCATCACGAGAAATAACGATAACACTGCATGCGAACGTTTCGTCAACACTGCGAGCACCTATAAAGGTAAATAAAACTATTAAAGAACGTATTCAGTAGAACCTCGTAATAAGAGAACCCGCCTGTAAGAGATAATATGAGCTGACCCTTGTCCCAATGCATTACTTTGTGTATTTTCTTCCTGTATGTAAGAGACCGTTGACTTGTAGTTCAAAGAATATAGGTTCCAGAGGAATTTTCTTTCTCGCAACCAATTTGGAAACTATTAAATGTGAAAATCTGCTACCACTTTCTCGGTGTGTTGTGTTGTGGAAGACGCCAAGTCGTGCAGTCTATGCAAAAAATCTCATTCATACAAATGCACTGAACATGTTCTGGGGAGCTGAGTGTAATTGAGACTGAGACGTGTATGACCTGGGTAAAATTAAATTTTAACGGTCATTAGTCTCGTAAGTGTAGTGCATGATTTTTCGCGGGAGTTGGCGGTGTTCGTCCCCCACTGGATGGCTACACAACGGCTTGCGGGGTTTTCCCCATCAAGGGATCTTCTACCAGCGAGGCACCGACCCAGCCGGAACAAGCTTAAAGCGCGCCTGGTTCTCCGTCATATGTGGTATTCGCATTAATGCATGTGAGTGTAAGTAAGGGGTGAAGATGAGGATAGGGCATGGGGAAGGAAAGATCACGCATTGTCTGGGGACCGTTTGGTACTGCTCCGGGATTGGCATGTTGTTGATCAGAGAAACCACGACAAACATCCGATCAGAGCAGCCGGCCGCTAGAATTCTCCGCCAAACAGCTGTTGAATTCGACCTAACTGCCATCTAGGTAGTGTGTCAAAATCATGCCAGCATCGAACCGAGGACCTCTCGATCAGAGGCACTGCAGCAACAGAATTGCACAAGATGCAAGGCTCATCATGTGTGTTTTATATACCTTTTTTAGTGCATACCACGTCCCTTTTGGCTTTGGGAAGTCACTGCTTGAGTGGGCGTTTACATTTTCCCTCCTGCGCTGCGACTCCACTCGACCACTGAGGTGGCTCAGGGTACAAACTGATTCACTGTAGAGGCTCTCATCGGGAAGTTCTAGAATTAGAGTCTCGATGGTGCAGAGTTAAGCCGAATTCAGCAGCTGTCTGGAGAAGAATTCTAGCGGCCAGCCGCTCTGATAGGTAATTTTCCGTGGTTTCTCCAATCAACATCAGCCGAAAGCAGGAGCAGTACCCTACCACACCCAGGCCACAGACCGCGCGTGATCTTTCCTTCCTCCTCCTTGAGCTTGACTCTGCTGGGGCTAGCCATTCTGATGGGAGATACCTAGATGTAGGAAAACCCCGCCAACTGACGCCGAGATCGGCGCCGGATCTCACCATCTAGTGGGGGAAGTTTACCATCACCTCTTGAGGAAAGAACATGCATTACACTAATACACTTAATAATTTTAGGAGTTGACGCGCCCAGGATCACTAACGAATCTATGAATCGAATAGTCGAGGAACAAAGGGTTATAATCTACCAAACCACAGCACACAAACAACCATACCCACTCGGATCTCGAATCGTTATCCGCCGAATCTACCTCGTTAGTGTACTCACTGTGCTAGTCCGCCCATTGTGCACTTTGTGTTGAACTTTTCACTGTGGTGATATTGCTGTTGCATCGTATTGATCGTGTGTCGTCCATTTGCATATACGACGTTTCAAAATGCAGATTTTTTAAAAAATCCCTATAGTGATGGCTTTGTTGACGATATATAATTAAAGTAGATGTACTTCCCACTGATATGCGTTTCCGTCTATAACAGACAAAAATCATTGACCACAGAAGTCTCTTAATATGGGGTTCTACTGCAAAAACCGATACACATAAGTTACAAACATTTTAAATGTCTTTTTCAGATGAAATCCACCTTACAAAAACACACATGGATTGGCTGGGTAACGATTCCTTGTGTGAACAATATGGGCTCGTGTGTCGTAGAAGATATGTGTTCATTGGGAACCGAAAAATGTCCATTCAAAGTGTTAACTTTAAATGGAATTCCATGTTCCTGTCCTATCAAAGAGGTAATAGCTTGCTTTCCGATGTGATTCATCATCTAAAAATTTCCATTTCTCTCGAAACAAAGCCAAATGAAAAAAATTCAAAATATTTAGAGATAACTGCCGATTTTCACTATTTATTAAGTATGGTGTTCTAAATTCTTCTGTGTTGTAAAAAAATTACGTCAACTTTATATCAAGCCAAACATGGGCGTCGCCGCTAGGTAAGCAGGATATATTTATAGGGGGAATGTTGGAGGACAGAGAGTAGGTTTCCGTGACCGAAATCAGTAAATACTTGGCTGCTTGGGAGACGCCACATCCTAGGCATAGGTGCCAACGTGTCGGTCGCACTTCGCCCTGAGGAAGGTCCTTCCTCCTTCTCTTTCATTCATGTCATTCAATGTGAGAAACCCCTCATCCAAATTGCGCACGTATTTCTCTTTGAATGGCATTTTTTTTCATGAACTGTTGTATTAAATTTTTTTAGAAAGTGGTCAGGTGGAAGAGAAGGATAAATGGCCTGATCGTCGCAATCAATAAAGACTTTTTATTTATTTTATTTATTTATTTAATAGATTCGACATTGAAAGATTAATTAATGAAGAGCACATGCAAGGATATCTTCTGTTAGACAGCAGCACCTCACATGATATCTTGCGTGTTTAATATGATCATGTAATTTTCGATACCAGTATTCGAAAAACGTTTCCTAACAATAATGGACACACGGTTGATTTTTCAAACCAAACATTATTGTAATGAAACGTGGTTGTTGTTTGACGTGAGTAAAGTTGAAACGCCAATTTCGACATATTTTCTTCTGCTTGAAATTACCAATAAGAATTTAGTCCCGGTGTTTGAGGGAAAATGTACATTTATTAGTTGAACGATTTATTAGGAACATTTATATTGATGTTGTTGAAGCTACGCGCGTATTTAACTACGCGAATTGATCGAAATGAATCGAATCAAGCTTTTAGAATGCCAAAGTTTAGATGAACTCAGATGGGCTTTCAAAGGTGCAAAGCAGCATTGCAGTCATGAGCTTTCGTCCTTTCGTGTCTCATTGCCCTTACTTCAGGCGCTCCTAGGTCAGAAAAGAACGTTATTTTAATGGTCTTGTCTGTGGCAGATGCTTCGGTTTAAAACATCAAATCAGATGACGTAAATCAGTCGTAACGTGCCATCCATTGGGGAAGGTTGGATACACCTCCAGCAGAGACGTTATCCAATTGGCATGCGTCCGGTCACGTAATAGTTGATCAAAACAACTGGACTAAACTAATCGAAAGGGTGGGTACTGAGGAGAATCTCCTTCCTTTGCACTGACATCTATTGTCATGTTTTTTGAATCACATGTACGCCTCTGGGCAAGTGAGTCAACTCTATATGATACAATATATGAGGCAAGGGATGGGTCTGGTCTCGATGTGGTCTGCTGCAATTCTTCTGGGAGTATTAGATGTTGCGTGGTGGAACCTATGCAAGTCACGGTAAATCGAACCGGTAGATCTTCCTCTCAGTTGCCAATGCAAGTCAAAACGTGTAATCTAATTTTTTGCACGTTTCATTAGAAGTTCACGCATTCTTCATAGCAATCTTTCCTCCTACAGAAAGACGCGCACGAGGGCTACTGCAATGAAATACAAGATTTTATAATTTTCATCGGTGTCACTTCTAAAATAATGTTCTCAAAGCAAAAGCGACCCCAACGCCTAAAGTACCACCACTGTCTTCACCACGTATTGTTTTCAGCCATTCTATACACTAATCAGTTGTTAAAATTAATATTAAATAAACACTTCCTGTGGTATTTCAAGCAGCATTTGAAGGCAAAACAAATAAGTTAAAAGGCATTGTATTATGATTTATTATGAAGTATTTATAATTTTCCATTCTTGTGAGTGATTGTTACATGCCTCTCCACTCCATCTGTACCTGCAACAAATCATTTAAAGAAGAACATAGTTCTATATACGTACAATGTATTCCAATGACAGTGATTGAAATAATACAATGATTCCAGGGCTCATACATCATCAACGATGGTGTATTTCCATTGCCGAACATCCCTCTTTCATCCTTAATGTCAGGCTCCTATAAAGTTAAAGTGCAAGTACAAAATGGAGCAAAAGAAAATTTAGGGTGTGTGGAAGCAACACTAGATCTACAAATCACTTGACAAAACAAATGAAATGTGTTTCATCTGAAGGAAAAAATAAAAAGTAAAAGTATTGAGGCAGCTTTGATGTTCTTCATATGCTTTAAAGGCTCCCTTCAACCTTTTATACCTTGACCCTGTAATTTTAGTAAGTAAAGTAAGTATAACATCTGCAATGTCCAAACAATCATGATTTACTGGCTAAAATATGCATAAAAGGTGAATTCTCCACATATACTATCAAAATTAATCAATATTATTTCTTGTCAAAATTACATGTTTTGAATCCCTAGTGACGAATGAATAACTGAATGAACTGAATGAATAAATCAACTTACTGTTCAACATCTAAAGAAGAAACTTAGATTAGATGAAATAATTTAATTTTCCTATGAAGATACCTAAAGGCCATCATGACAAAAATCCACTCTTACGTGTAGAAGTGGGACTTACATCGGTTATCTTTATATCTCTTATTTCAGTATGACAAAATGGGAGATTAAATCACGAACATATGCCTGCTGATTTGCAAACCTCATCAGAACTACAAAAAAATAACAGTAATTTAGTAAGACACAATGAAATTGTTAATGAAAACAACAAAATTTATCTTACGGATGAAAACAAAATGTATGTAAAACAAAAATAATTAACCATGTGACACCATTTCAGATTTTGTTAAACATAAATAAAAACAGGGAGGGAAATGGGAAAATAAAGGTATCATCAGTTATGCAGATGCTATTGGAACACCACAAAAAGTCTTCAGGATACAATTTCAAATACTCTAGGCCTGCAATATCATAGTGTTTCAGGAATTCAATTTTTTATTCCTCATACAATGATTACTAGAAACTGAATTTTTATGTAATTACATTTTTTTTTGGCTTTCTATTTTCAGTTGTGAAAATTGTGGCTTCTAGGCAAATCAGGGAAACCCTAACACAATATGTATATTTTTCATTGCATAATTTTACATATTTTATACTATATTATATATTTTACACGTTTTGCAAAATTCTTATTATTCTACCAAATTTCTTAAAATTTATTTCTCAATAAATATTTTAGGACTTCTAAAGAATAAATTTTACTTTAAAAATCTGTATTCTTTTCCTTACACTCAGATTGTGGGTTGCCAATGCGAGGTGCTCAATGTGAAGGTGCGGTTAGATGCACACAGTTCGAGTCTGATTTGCGTGTGTCTCCACTCCATATATGTTGGGGAAAAAGAGCGCAAGAGTGCTAAGAATATTATCTCCCTTTAGGTGTGGAGAGTATCAATGACGTCATGTTTCTTGACTCAAATTTATGAGATACTGGCTGTCGCAGACCTGTATTCAATGACAATGCTTCAGTTATCGTTTGCCTGTCATTGAGTTCCCACATTTGTACGATGGCACTCAAACATAACAATGTATTGTTTAAAGAAACATTTAGTAGGACAAGCAACATTTATTTTTAAAATTGGCTTAATTTGTAGTTTATTAATGTAATTTGAAATTGTTTAAATTTATTTTGTTTGCAAATGTTCTATAAATAAGAGTATTTTGATATTATATTTTATCCCTTTTTTACACGTTTGTTACATATACTTATAATTTTCATTACAACTTTTTGCCATTTCATACTACAAATTTTTCTGGATTCTAATGATTACTATTGTCACTTGTTAATGATAGATGCATAGCATTCCTACAGAACTCATATTTTTGTCTGTTTTGACCTCTGCCTGCAACAGCACTGCAGAGTCAGTGTGTTATATCAGCAAATGCAGAGTCAGTTACGTGTGCAATGTAATGGTTGAGTTACACGTTTGCTCTCATCTTAGGTGGTACATGAACACAGAACGTTTCCACATAAAGCATAATTATTTATTTCATCAGTTGTACCCAAATATTTTAGTGGACGAGTTTATAAAGAGCTACACTTGCATATTTGCAAACTGTGACTAGATCATAATCGCACACACTATCAGAATTAACAATCTCTGCTGTATTGTAAATAAATAAAATTTGAAATTGAATATCCAATGTTATTAAATACTGTAATAATTAGTTTAAAACCTAATTAAACTCAGTAATTTCACTTTCTGTTTATTACAATGAATATATTCCATTTAGTAAATAAATCATGGTTATTATTCCTTTTGATTTATTACACAAATTCAAGAATGCTGAACAGGTAAAGTGATGGAATCCTTTTTTCTTAAAGTAAACCTCTGAAAAGTTGACCTCTTCTCACCTGACACAACTTTAAGTAGAAAATTGGGGAAAATAAAACCCCAAAATTAACAATTAAAAAACACTGTTAATACTCTGTATATGTTAGAAGCATCTCGGATAACAACAACTATGTACATTATATTTTTATTAAGTAATAAACATACAACGTTATAAATCAATATTTCACAGGAGCCATTTGTTTTGGAAGAAAACACCTCAATTGCATTTTTTCTAAACTTGCATGACAAACCGATAATTATTCTACTAATGTATCATACACAAGTGTGAGGTAAGATGTATGTGATTAGAACTAATAACAAAGAAAATTCAAGTCATACATCTGATTTGGCACATACCATAACACATACAACATAAAAAAAAAGTTATTAAAGGAATTTTATAAACGAGTCAATATTTTTATGACAAGATAGTTTTAGGCATCTCCATTACACTTGTCAGGAACTGTTTTTCAAAAAAATTCTCAAAATAACAACAGAAGCAAGTGGTGAATCTATATGAATGAACTGTTAAGTCATTCACTTGTCACGTGTTGGTCTATTCTTTTTATTAACAATGCATAGTACACATCTATAACAATAAACAAACCTGAATTAACACACTAAAAACTTCATCTGGCCATTGCTCATTTTGATATTTGAGATTCTTTTCTAAAATGAAAACAATTAGTTAATCTTTCAACTCTCTCAATTTTTAAAATTTTACAAAGGTTAATTTTGTTACTCAAGTTGTATGACATTTTTTTTTTTCAAATGCAACTAAAAATATTAGTCTTTCAGATCAATTGGAGAGGTGCAAAAAGGTCTTCTACTTATGATAAGTCTAATATTTTCCTAATACAATACTCATGTTCTTCTTAGTAAGTTGACAAACACAAAAATATATTTATTGCTACCAAAATGTTTGCCTTTGCCATTGTTGAACAGCTTAACAAAATATGTTAAATTTACATATCACAATTATTTGCCACAATGTAAATGAATTTGCAAATTAAATTGGCTTTTTCATTTAAGATGAACCTTTCTTTCCATTTGTATGTTTGAGAAAAAACTTCACAGCAAAATACCTGTAATATAGCATTTATAGAAATGACTTCATGCCAAACTCAGGACAGAGAGGAAACAATATTACACATGCTATAAATCTGCAGGGCACTTGAATTCACGATCTTAAATATATCTATTGAAGAAAAAGTATCTTACCATTTGCAAATGCAATAATCCACCTCCAGTAGCACTTCTTCTTGCATTAAAAGTCAATCAAATTTATCCATTAAAAAAATATATAATAAAAGGGGGTGGAGAGAAGAAGAAATACTGTATGAGACATACATGAAAGAAGTAGTATTATGAACCCCGATCAATTTTCTTAAACCCTAAATTTACATATCCAAATAGGGTTGTTATAACCAAAAACAGAAAGGATATATATGATCTCAATATTTATTAAAACAGAATTAAGAATACCTAATTAGTAATGTGTTTAATAGCAACAAATTAAGCATAAATATTTAATTTTATAACAATATTTTGTATAAAAAAGGCTCTTGTTACATTCCATATATTATTAGTGGAACTAACAGGGAGGAGTAAGATATGGTTAGGACCCCATGAAAAAACTCTGGTCCTATCACAATTTTTTTTTTAGAATCCACCTTCAGACTAGGACAAATTGAAAGTGAAATCTTACATTATTTTACTTGATAAATATTATTGAAATAAAAGTTATTTTCTTTTCATAAATATTTAGAAATAAAAGTGAAATTCATTCATAAAACCCAAACATCACATTTTATTACGGCATTATCATTCACAAAACAATTCATTAAAAAATTATTAAAAATTCAATACCTAATTGATAATTAACACATTTTTTTAGTAACTAGCAAGTATGAAAATTGCTTCCTTGCTTTGATTGTAAAGGTAAATAATTCCAACATGTTTCTTTGAGTCAATTACTCTTTGAACATATAAAGTGAATATGAATACATTATGAAGCATTATCACAATTTTACTGCACAAACAAGACTGGAATTAATTCAAGCACAAAATATTTTCAAGAATTTTATCAAAGGAAAACAAAATCAACTATAAATTAATCATAGCAAATTTCCCTTGCGATGGGACATAGCTTTATTATATAGATATATACATTGGATCTGCATCATGGAAAATTATATTCATTGGGTTTCAGTATTCCTATTTGAATCCACTCAGCAAAACGTCCCTTCCTATAAACATATACAAGGTTGTATCATAAAACAGTTGTAATGATACTACCTTTCTTAACCCTCAAAATTTTTCAGTCGTTAGACATTGTTTATAAAAGCTCTCCATTGACTAAAGAGTTCAAGCAAACTCCATTTATTTTTTCTTTATAGAAACAAATTTCGAAGAACTTCAAACATATCTTTGAATTGGGCTACCAACACATCCAAAACTTTTTCACTCATTTTGAATGTGCATCTAGATTATTTCCTACATCAATTAAAAATAATGAATCATATGACTAGCATGGTTTACAAGTACAAGCAATAGAACAAGGTTGCAAAAGTAATCAGTCAACCTTACGTAATACCATAGCCCTCTGTATGTTAATGCAAACATTCATAAGCCGGAAATGGTATTACAAAGTATCTCTAACTAGCCCACTTTTATTTCATTATTACACATATATTATGTAAATGGCAAGGCTGATACTCATTTTCAACACCAAAGAGAAACTGTTATCCTTCAGCTCAAATTCTCAATAAAATGTAGTGCCAATAGAAGATAATATTATCCAAATTCCTAGCATTAAGCGGTCAATATGGCAATCAAGCATGGGTATATAAAATATCATTTCTTTAATACAATTAAAATTATAATGAACAATTTTGTCGTAACAGAACGAGTTACATAGAAAGCAAATTTTGTTATCTAGATTAAGTTCTGAAATATTTCAAACAATAAAATAAATTTTGTTTTTGTATCATCTTAATATATAGTAATATTGTGCAAGTTGAGAAATTTTCAAAGAAACCTGAATAGAATTTAACAATCAATGAAATATTTCTCAAGGGACTTAATACAAATTTGCAAGGAATACATGTAATAAATAATAATTTTATTTATAAACAAAATAAAAAATTAAAATGAATCTGAATGATGCAGATAAACAATATCCATATTAATAAATTATATACAAGCTCAGAATAACCGTTTTCTTGCAAAATCAATGATATATGCGAAATGAATGTTAATTTTTTAATGCAAAACAAAAAAGCATTTGGGGAAATTTAGTAATGCAAATAAATATCATGATTTTAATTATTTTTATTATGGATTATAATTTAATATAATTTGAAATAAATTATTCTTCTCAAGATCCTCAAATGGAATGACTTATTCTTACTTTCTATGCAATAGAACAATATTTCAACAAGACGAAACCTCACATGGCACAGTTCTCGCCTAAGAAAGTAACGAGTTGAAATTAAACATTTTGGTGCACTAGATGATTGTCACTAGGGGCGGATTTGGTAAAATGTCATTTTCTTTCGTTTCATTTCAGAATGAATTGAATGCATTTTAGTACAGACATTAATTTTATGCTATGACAAAAGCAAATGCCCACATTTTAAATGGCATTTTTTTCTATTTCAACACATAAGTAATTTTTTTTACCTTTTTCAGTCATTTTTGAAGCATTTTTTGCTTATTCATTTGATTTCAATATCATTTTAATGGTACTTGCTACAAATAATATTTATGAGATGCAACAAATATTCTCCACAGAATTACGCAGTAGCCTATTCGAATTCTTCACTCAGAAACTGTGATGTCAGTCGTTGCAACCATGTAACCCACCATAGGTTCCTGTGAAGCCTATCAACACCACTGTCGGGTCAGCTGATTATTAAAGAAAGATTTCCTGATAAAGAACAGTCCATATCAAAAGTCTGCATGCTGACTTCACTTGAACAAAAGTAAGAAGCCTCAATTACTCAGTAATATAATCCAACAACTGAGCTGTTCATCTGAACTGGTTTTGATCAAATTTTTTATGACATTTTTCTTACATTTTTAAAACATTTTATTTATCATTTTTGGCAATGTTTTAGGTCATCAAAATCCGCTCCCTAATTATCACTGAAAACTAAAAGATGTCGTTTATGACTTCCTGAAGGTTCACTATGTTGTTTGCCCCTATTACAACGTCGTCAGTGAACACATATTATTTTACTCTTTTTCTTCAGACCATTTCTGTTATTTTTGCATATATTAATATGAAAAGCAGGGTGCCTCGCAGGTCTCCTTGTAGAACTCTGTTGGTTTGTAAAATTTGTTCCAATTTTGAGACATCATCAATATGCACTGGACAAAGAGGTCAGCATTTTATGTGAGGCTGAGGTTAAAGAAACTGAACAAAATAATATACAAGAAAGCTATGAGAAGAATTTGTGAAATGGAGAAAAATGAACTTCTATTAAAATTAGAGCAAGTGCAGGAAGAATAGAGACAACTTGTGAGTAATTGTGACAAACTTTGAGAAAGTAAAAGAGACTTAAATCTTCTGAATATGAAATTTAAAAAAGCTGTAAAAGTTAAGGAAAAACAAATGAAGGTTTTAGAAGCAAGAAGGAATGCCCAATTTAAGACTTGTGAAAACTTGCTTAAATATGAAAGAACTGAGATCAAGGGCAGAAGGAAGTTCATCAGATGCACTATGTCATGTGAGCACCAACTCCCAAAAAGAACAAGAAATTGATGTTTTTCAGGCAAATATTGTCAAACTCAAATAAGAGTTAAAAGAAGCATAGACAAAAGTCAATGTGGGTATAATGTAACCACCCACCATGAAGAAGTGTTTTCAGGTTAACTTTGTAATCGTAAATATATGTATAGTTTTTACAAAAACAGAAAAACAAAATGAACCACACTGCTTTATAATATCACACTGCAGTTTATCAATACATTCAACTTTCTCATTGCATATTCCAATAATTTCCAGCTTTGTACAATTATAAAATCTGCAGTTCTGTCTATTAACGTTAATATAAATACACATAAACACATAACTCTGCAAAATCCAGTGTTTTGTTGATAACTATATGGAATGTTCTAACAGTACCGAATTGTGGACATAATGATTAACATGGAAAAATCACAAGAAAATATTGAAGATGCACATCTTTCTAATGAATTATATCACTTCAGGTATATAATAACATTTTCCCTTAACAACTATATTATTACATAAAATAGATGATATTTGCTTATAAGTTATATTTTCGTGAACAAACATCTTGTTTTAATATATATGTATAAAGAATATATACACACACATGATAGAGATGTAAAATAAGCATACATTACTGATTGCATAACATGCCCACCGACACCAATAAATTTACAGCCTTATTTTAATGGGTTTTGGCATACTTTACTCATTCATTTGTAACAGGGAATTTATTGTTCCATCTTTGTTACCACGATTTGCTTCAAATACTGACTTGATAACTTCTTTATCCATATTTGGAAACATTTCTTGAATCTGGAAATTATGACATATTTAAGGTGAACATTTAGACACTACAAATAGAAATATTATACTCTAGATGGATTTTTTAAAAAATACTTGTTCATTGTTATCAGGAAAAAAAGAAGTAGAAAAGAAAAGAAAAAAGAAATCGAGTCAGGAATCAATCTCGGTTTAAAGTATAAAAAATCAATTTCCGTTTAATGAAGTTAAACTTTATAAATATGGCTGTGGAGGGTAGTTCTTATTCCATTTAAGAACTCAATTCTGTTTATTAAATGGAATTGATGTCTTATTTTACATGGCAAGACTTCGGCCAAAAGGGCTGTTCTTCTGTGTGACCATGCCAATTTCACTACGCTTCTTTCACCAACTAACAGAGAAAGGAGGTCTTGGGTGATGAAACAGGAGATGTGAATTTAGCTCAGAGGCTTCATTTAGGCTCAATAATCTTTTACATGCAGTAAACCTACTAACACGGGACAGCTAGCTTTACTTCCCCTCTGAAGAAACACGTACAAAGGATTTTTTCGCCCTTAAAAATTCACAGCATTGATTGAGTTTGAACCTGCAAACTTTGGTTTAACAGATCGATACGCTAACCGTTACACCATCGCCGCCACTATTCCCATCCCCTTGCATTCAAGAATTAAGATAACACGAATTTCTTTTCCCCAAACACTGAGAAATACAGTAATTGTGAGAAATGTCAATCTCTAGAAGAAAACAAGGTAATACTAGACTGTCAGCAATAGCAATACAAAAGAGTAATGCGATATTTCTATTTCCATTTGTCACAATGATATTAACACTCAACAATACAAGCAAACACAATTTAACCACAAAATAAAATAAGAGTATAAAACTGTATACCTGCTTAAGATCCTGTTCCGATAGCTGAGGTTCCACTACACAGGGAACAGGTGGTGGGGGTGCTGTATATACAGAAACAGGAGTGTACGACATACTCTCCAAAAGCGCTGGGCCTCGAGATGCATTGGGAACCATTACTACAGGTGGAACGGGTGGATACATCCCATATGGATGTACATTAGGAATTGGCACATTCTAAAATAAAAGCATAATTTATTAACCATAGTCTCTAATAAATTTTGTGAGTAACATTTAACTATTCCAAATACGTACAGAATAACTTAAAACCAAATTTAACATTCCCTCTTTACCATCTCCTTGTTTTCCATTAAGAGGAAACCAATCTTCATGTGTTTCACCATTCATTACAGCAGGAGGTATGGTAATATGTGCCCATGCAATTAATTCATCCATTGTAAATGAGCATTCATCAAAAATTTCCACATGAATGGTGTTTACACCTTGGGGAAGAAGGCTGTCAAAAATAAATATTTTGTAATATAAGAAAATAAATATAGTTAAAAATAATGCTTTAAATAAATAAAATACTCAAATATTCTAGATTTTGGATCTTAAGGGCACAAAATAAGAAACTGACCACTGTACAACTTTGTTCCATCGAGGATTCTTTCCTCCACTAGGATCTGTATGGGTTTCATACACATTATGTCCAACACGAAGACGCACATATGGATCCATTCGAGTCATGCCATAGTTTTTAACCAATTTTGCCTAAAAGATTATCAAACATTAATGAAATCCTTACAATAAAAAAACAAAACAAAAAAAAAACACCTTAAGACACAATATTTTTTTACCTGAGCTACAGTAATACTCAGACGACCAGCATTTCGTTGGGTGTATTGCATTCCCACTAACTGCTGTTGCAGAGCTAATGCTGTCTGTTGATCAGCTGCTTCCTGCTGTTGTTGTGACGTTTCGGAAATTCGTAAGAAATCAGAAGGAAGTTGTCCAACAAAGACCTTTCATAAAAAAATACATTTTATAAAGGCGATACAATTGGTGTAGACAATATGCAAGATTAGCAATAACTGATACAAGTTATCTGTTAATCCAGACCAATAAATAAGTTGACAAAAAGTCCGCAAGTGTTAAACGTTTATTAATTGAACTAGGATTATTAAAACACAAATATTCATGACAATACGCTTGTTCAACAAAATAATTTATATTCACCCTTTTCCGTCTTTCGGCGTTTTTATCCTTCTCCGAATTCTCTGGAGGGCAAGCCATTTCTGTCAAATTCTTCCCTTCGAAAATATTGTAACCTTATGACGATGGAAGAAACACCTGACATTAATACATCCGTTTGTGAAAAACCAAACACATCCACCAACTTAACGGTAGGTTGGATTCCAAAATAGTATTTGAAATTAACTCTATACTCTCATCTGTGCCCATGTATTATGCAAAAACTGCTGGTTCCTAAGTTTTGAGTTCTTGGATGTTTGGAGATAAAAATACAAAACTCATAAAGAAATATAAACGACAAATTCTTCTTCAGACAGAAAATTAAGTTCGTCACGTTACTTACTCTGTATATTCTCATTCTCCATGCATTTAAATACCTAGATAGCAGCACTGGTTTCTCGTAGGTTTTATTTAATTAATTCGTAGGCTGAAATATTTCATACATTTTAGTTAAAAATTGTTAGAATGTCTGCAAAGATCACAAATGCTGTTTTCAAAAAACGTTTGGCACTTGGCTTTAGTGGGGCGGCCTCAACGTGGTTAGTTCTTTCATTAATGGCATATGCATTTTTATGAAAATGTTAATATTTATCGTGCAATATTGCGTGAAATATGTGTAATATTAAAAAATATCAGAAACAAAAAATTCTCAAAAACTTTTGTTGTGGATAGTGCTAAAAGTACTACGGATGATGACATAAATGCTATTTTGCTGCATTCTTTCGTTTTTTTTGTTTTTGTTTTTTTTTTAAGTATATTTTTACTTTTAACGTCAATATTTACATTAGAGTCAATTTGCTCAAATTATTGTATTTATAAGTAAATGTGCTTTGAATGATGTCATAAAATTTATCGCAAGCTCAAAAGTTTTCTCAAAAATAACCTCAAATTTACGCATTTTCAGAAACGCCATTTTCTCAAAAACGGGGACCATCTCAGCATTTGCTCAAGAATCAGAGAAACTGGACAAAAACCTGATCGAGATGGAGGTCATTGACTCAGAAGCTTAAGTACAATACTTGTTACAGATTAAGAATTATACAATCCAAATGGTAAATGTTGTTAAAATTAATATTACTTTCCTTTTGCATGCTCGGTATAGTCCCTAATTGTATAGAAACAATTGTGCAGCAGAAAAGATTTTACTGGGACGTTAACTTTGTATCGAATTTAATCGTTTAAGTCATCTGGCAAGGTGTTATAAAATAATGTACATATATTGTGGTGAATTTTTTGATGAGCTGTTGATACTGTCACCTGATGATTACTACGTCGAGTGTGTAGTTATAAATATCAGCGTTTGCTGAAAAGTATTCCCGCCCTTAGTAAGTTATTTTAACCAAAAAACATTCTATACGTGATCAAACACGATTGTAATTGTACATGTGACTCAAAATATATTATTATTATTATTATTATTATTATTATTATTATTATTAAGAGACAAGGTAATGGTGAGATACCTAGATTAATAAAGAGGGGCGTACAAGGATCACGTGGGTAGGATTTGCTTATTATTCGAATAATTATTTTTTGTAACCTAAAGTTTCGGAGCTGTAAGATATATTTCCCCAGAATATTGTGCCACATCTCTGGCTGGAATGAACATTCGAAAATATACATAATGAGCAGTATGGAGGCTGACTGAATTTGAAAGAATTCAGAAAGAGTAGCAGGCAGAACTTAATTTAATGTTCAATTCATTTAAATGGACGTTCCATGTAAGGTTTGACTGAACTGAAAGACCTAAAAATTTCTTTACCTTAACATCAGTTAATGGCACACCGATTATTTTCAATGGAGTACAGAGCTGTTTATTTGAAATTGAAAACTGCATTGAAACTGTTTTCTTTAAATTTACTATTAATTTGTTATTACGGAATAGGTCTGATAATGTTTCACGACAGAGACATTACTTTTATATCAAGAACTGGGCTTCTCCGCACAAACGAAATATGACCGGTTTAGTTACGCGAGATTCTGTTTCTACGTCATTGCATGCACAGGCGTCACACCTCGCGTCTCAGATTTCCGCTGAACACCACTGCGAAATGTTTCTTCCCTGTTCTCCTCGGTCAGTCTCAACTTTCACGTCATCTCAATTTACCCAAAAGAATTGGAATGTTATATGAGTGGGCGAAAACCAGAACTATATAAGTGACATTTTATAAATTCTGAGAAAATGTGTTTATTTTAATTTACATTTCAATGGCAATGTATTTTCGTGGTTTTAATGATGAAACAAAGAACCACTTTACAGTAATATGGACTTAAATAAACAGATTTCTCTGAATTAATAATGTGTAACTTAAACCGTTCTGGTTTTCACCCATTTATATAGTGGTATTATAAAATAATGATTTAAAAAACGGTAATAATTAAAGGAATAATGTTTCATTCATTGCTAAGCTTAGAGCATGCGGCATTCAATAAATTTCTTCTGATCTGCCTTGCCAGTAATGACATTTATACCGGCATATCTTAAGACCTTCAGCAATATTGATTAATGATGCGTCGTGTGTGTAGCTTACCCAGCGATAGGAGTTAATGACTGAACCACATGTCTTGACCTTATCAAAATACTAGAGGAGGAAATTTCCTTTCAGTTACGCACAAAAGGTTGATTAACCTGGTCTGTATCCAACGTTTTCCACACAATCAACTTCAGGTGATACCATGTAATTTGAGTACTACGCTGTTTATCATTGATAAACGCACGTCCGTGCACATTGTTTTAATCTATCTTCTTGCTTAGGAAACAATAAGGAACAAAGATATCAATCGAATGTACTTATTCTTATTCTCCGAAGAAAAAAAAGCACGTGTATAACACCTGTTCAAAAACACCTGCCCAACAGTGGAATTCACGCTCTTTAAACTTGAAATAATTATAAACGTTGTCATTGCCAACACTATTGTTGGCAATGACAACGTTTATAATTATTTCATGAAAAATGCCTACGATAACGCACCACAACACCTATACTATTTGAACTTACTGGAAGTAGAGAGACAAACGTGAAGAGTCCGTGCACTCGTGGCTCAGTGGCGAAGTCGCTTGCCTTTCACCACAGAGGTTCCGGATTCTTTGCCAGAAATGACATTAATTCCTGTAGAACCCCACGTGAAATTTGTTACGACAGAACGAATTACATGCAAGTCCAACCCCTGTGAAGTACCCTAACCTACCCCAATCCCAATTCTGGCCACTGAGTAGTGATGCAGGGGCGCGTAGTAGGAAGCGCACACGCGATTATGCTACTTGGCGGTCCTCTTAACATCTGACTGTGACGCATGTGTCATATTGAAATATTAATGTAGAGTTACTCCCGTGCTGATCTTAATGGAGGATTACTTCTAAAGCGCAAAGCGCTCAACGCCCCCCGGGGCTTGGAGACGTGTTGCGTCAATTTAGACGCAACAAATTTTTTAAAAAGGAGAAAAAAAAAGCCGTAAAAGAGGGGCTGATCTACAGAGCGTCCAAGCATTTGATTGTAGTACAGCGCTTATGGACGACAGCCATAAGTATTCCTCATTGCTACGTAATGTTTCACTGTGCCCATTCCATTTCAACGGGGTGGAGCTCACAGTGGTAAGGAGGTAACCGTAATACTTCATATCCACTTGCCTATGCAATTTCAACAAATTTTAAATTCTTCGTATTTTGGTTCTCTTTTTGGACAATGGATAGTAAAACTCGCTTTAAAAAGACCTTATTCATGAGAAATGTTTTTCTCCTGTTAGCCATTACTTTGTATGGAGTTATCTCCTTTTCTTCCACTTGCTCGCTGCAAAGCCTCGCATTTTCTGGATGATACGGAGCGTTGTCTCTTTTTTGTACTACATTACCAACTAAAATTTTTTTCTTCTCTAACTAAAAATCCCTGTGCTTTCAGCACGTAACAAGGCGAAAGGAGGACCCTTGGACGTCGATGACTTGAGACCAACACTCAAATCCGCCAGAAAAGCTTGGCGAGGTGTTAATTTCAGTATCTCGCCAAGCTTTATGAACACTGTGTCCAGCATAATCCACAACTCGTCAGTATAAATAATAGTTATGCCTTCTTTCCGAAATTTTCTAATAGCTCTCAAAATATTTGTCTCTAGCAAATAATGTCGCCCCCTTTCCATCAACATTGCCATCTTTCCTCTTCTTTCGTAAAACAAAACGATATCCTTCAAGATACTATGCAAAGTGGATCTTGATAAGTTAAGGCAAATATATTAGCATTACTTACGTTCAAAATTGAATTTGAATTGGGGTGTAATTTTAAAAAAAAAAGAGGCATGAACTATTCGCCAAATTTCAGGTTTTACGTATTGATTGAATGTGTACTGCCTGGAACTTTTATTGTCTTGCTATGACTTCTATTTTACCTGGTGTTATCCAAATGGCTTCGCAGATTCCTCTCGAAAGCTTGTAAATGGTTATTTTCGAACAACCTGTTGCAACACGCTTCTTTGATAGCATTTGAAATGTTATATTTTTCCACCATTGGCCTTTATTTGGCAAACGTCTTTTATTGGGAGAATCGCTAGGCATTCTTGCCAACAACAGAATAATAAAATTAATGAAAAAAGGTTTTCCACTAATACTAAGACAATGAAAAGATACGAGAACCCCACTTACGCACAGCAATCTGAGCTTTGGAACTCTATATTCTGATCAATGTTGAGAATGTTTGGCGCCCGTCGCCTTCCAAAACGGTGGTCCCACATGAAGGGGTGATCTCTTCCCACGGACGAGTGGCATCGACATCTCAGGGTTTTCGCCCTGCGTCTGTGAGAGTCGAGGTCACAGACGTACGAAAGTTATTTTTCCTCCGTTTTGTATAGTAAGCAGGGCTGGGAAGTCAACGTTTTTCAGACCTTTACGTACCACTTAACATCTCTGGAAAAGTTTGAACGAAAATACTGTAATACATTTTGAATAAGATGCTTAATATTACAAATTAAATGAGTTGTTATAAAAATGATATATATGAATGATAAATTGTTTTAGCAAAAACTTTAAAAATGCTGTTTTGCACAAATGAACGTCGATAATCAATATCAATGTTACTCATTTTCAGCCTCATGTCATTTTACTCGTCCAATTTATTTACATATTTATTTTTAAGCAAAATAAAGGGAAAACGCCAATCCATAAAGGAAAGATTACATGGATGGTATCAGATACTGAAACGGACAATACTGAATATCCTTTTTTGTATACTAGCATTATAAACCTTTTCTGTTGCAAAAAATCGTTTATAATTGGGCATTTTGCGGCACAAATAATGACGTATCAGATCTTATGGCACGAATGATAGCATATGCTCTCTCGAATGATTGCATCATCACACATTTAGCCAATCGCAGTGAAATTGTAGAGAGATAGAGGTAAACGGAACAGCCGACCACAGCCATATTGCAAAGGTGTCAAATACCCAAGACGTCACAAGAAAGTTGTTTCTCAAAATTAAGTTTGATTATCTTGTAAATTTATAATGCTGTTATACAAAAAATGGAGTATGCAACTCGTTTATAATGTTGTTTTATTGCAGTTGTAAATATTTGAAAACATGTACTCATGCAATAAAGCTTAACATTATAAACTAATTGCATAAACTACTCTTTTTCAACATTCAGCTAAAAATTTTCCACATCTTTGCATTTGAAAGCACATTTTGACACAGAATTATTGGTTGAATGACTTTGGAATTAATATTGTTAATTGTAAAATTTCTATTTCAATTTTTTATACACGTTTACTGTATTTTATTGTTTGTAATAAGAGAAATTAAAAAAATAAATGCTTAATTTTCCTTTTCCCCATCGCCAGTTTAAAACCGTTGACTTATAAAAGATTACCGGACGTTATAGGATGCTCGTTCCGAACGCAATGAATATTGTTTTATCATCGTCTCACTCAAGATCCACGATTAATGCAGAAACGGTGTTGGTCTCATATCAAAATTAGGACTTTCCGTGTCATTTAATCCGCTGGATGTTTGTGCTTTTCTTCAATAATAAAAATGTTTTTCGCATGGTGAAAATGTAACGACGTAAAATGTAGAAGTAAAATACTCGGTCATTATTTATAATTCATTTATTGGCAATTAAGCCATGAAACCCAATTACAAAAAAGCCATCACATTCATATATACTCTCTGTTCATATAAGTTCTGGGAATAACTGGTAAAAAACTTAGTTATCTAAGATCAACACAATTGAAGCTATCGTTGAGTAAACATGTCAAATATTTGCGCGTGAAACAGAATGGACGAGCCGAATAACCCGAGCCTCGTGAATTGGCAACAGAGATTGCGGCAGAAAGAGTCATATGTAAAATTGTATTGGTTAGAAAGAGGTTGTAATACACCATATGACTCCGTACCGCAATTAAATGTATGGCTGCACAATAGAAATAATTTTAAAGTGCGCTGTTTGTCTTCGTACACACGCGCTGTTTGTATGAGGGGGGTGGGAAGATATCAGTTCAGAAACCATAAATTATTGAAAGAAAAAAAAACAAAACAACAACCTTGAAATAAAAAGATGTATAAATATTACGGGAAACTCCTTTGGATGTGAAAAGATCAATATATCATAACACAGGCCGAATCCGAAGTCAGAATTCCGCCATCACCCTCCAGTTTTGTTTTATCGCGAAACACCACGTAAATTGTAATTTTCACAATGGTTTTCGCGATTAAAAATAACCTGGACGGTTATGGCGCAATTCTAGCTATGGATTAGGATTCAGCGCGTCGACATACATAGAAAAACATGTGCCAAGTCTTTGGATCTGACAACTTTTTTTTCAAAACTTTTGTGCGACTGTGTAATAGCTTTGAATGAACTGAGCTAAAATGTCGTTTGAGCGTTTTTGAAAATGCTCTTTTACAGAAAAGTGTTGACTTTTCCAGAATAATATTTAGAAATCATTTAATAATAATAATTAATTTTAATAAAAATTAATTGAAGCAATTTTTGAAAAAAATGGAAATAACCGTTTATGTTTCATGTTAAATATCCCCAAAGTTAAAACTTTGGTTTCAAAATCAAGGGACCACGCGCGATGCCACCGATATTAGGGAAAATCAATTTTGGTGAAAATCCTTCTGACGATTTAGCTGTTAGCAATGTTCACAGATGGACGTATGGATGGATGAAAGGACAGACGGACCAACAAGATTTTCGCCGTAAACCAAATTTTTGGTACTGAAACCCCACAAAACAGTATTGTACGTCAATGTAACGTGTTAGTTCACACACATAGAAACAAAAATTATCATTATTGGATCAGGGATGTAAAATAAGATTTTTTCTGAAGAGAGATCACCATTTTCGCTGCATTAATATGTAAGTTAATACTACATATGTAGTATGCGAGAAAGTAAAACTAATAATTATAACTTTTCAACAAAAAATAATTTTACTCCATTGTGGAGCAAGAAATTTTAAATATCATAAAATTTCTTTTGAAGCTTTGTGCTTTCATAACGTTTTACAAGATGGGTAAGAGTTCATTTATTCACAAAAAATTCCCAAGACTTTCCTTTGCTAAAACCTTTTAGAACATTGAAAGCAGTATTTTTTTAATACAAGAAAAAAATGCTCATCCATATCTGCAGTTATCTGTTAATGGCAAAATGATGTATTTCAAAAAAATATTTTTTGCCCGATTCCAAAAATCTGAAAATGTTTTTTTTCTTTCCATTTATTCAAAAAAAGAAAGTAAGCTTGTTATCTGTTAGAAAACAGACTTTCTATTAGCACTCAATAAAAGTTATCAAAATGTTATTTGTCTGCACTTATGATGAAAAAGCCTGCATTTCCAAAAACGAGTTTGGCATTTGAAATTGGTTTGAAGCATTAATAAATTATGGTAATGAACAAGAAAAATACATTTTTTGCCATTTTTTTATGTTGGTTAGGTAAGATCAGGAGTACCTTAAAAGAAAGTTTGAAAATTTTGTTTTGTGTACATTGAAGGACTATTATGAAACAATCACAAAAACAATGATATTAAAAAAATAAATTTATATTATCTATAAAAAAATATTTATATACAGATCAATAGGCAGGTAGGATAGGTGGACATGTACATACAAGGTGTTTATCACCATAAATATCATCGATTCTTCCTACACTTGGCCAGAACTTGGTGTCTGCTCTGACAAATGGCTGAAACAAAAGAAATTTATGTGAAATTGAGTTACAACAGAACAATGGCTCCTAGGCATAATACTGTTGTTGACAGTACCTAATATTACACAACATTTTTCACAATTTTCATGAGGTATATTTCAATTCAAGTAAACTAAGAAAACTCTTTCCTAACTATTAATTAGCACTTTCTAGACCTTTGGAATTTCATCATGAACTGCCAAACTCTTACCACTTCTTAGAATTTCCATTCTCAGAATTAAATTTTCCATATGAAATATATTTAAAATTTTTTATTATTTATTTATAACAAATAAATACATAAATATGCATATATTTTGATTTTTTTTTATTACAATAAATTCCATTTCCTAATCATCCTTATTCTATTATGCCATCATTCCGCTAACATCCAACCTTTCCATTTCAATCAATCCATTCTTTTTGATTCCAAATTAAAATTCTGATCCTGACCATTGTTAAAAGAAAAATAATACTTTAAAAAGTCTAATTTATGAAAATGTCTAATTTATCAGATGTGATAGGTATACAGTAATACTTTTCTCACTTCAATTTCTTTTAATTTCCTTTGATTAGTACTATTTTCCCTAAAATATTGAAAGTATTTAAGGGAGTTCTATTTCAGTTCTTCTAAACTTATTAAAAAAAAATTAAAAAAAAGATTTTAGGTCTCAAAATTGATAACATTTTAATATTTTACTTACTGCAGGGAATGCAGCTTGTTCCCGTGTGTATGGTCTATTCCATTCACTGGAAATAACATCAGCCTGGGTGTGTGGAGCCATTTTCAATGGATTGGTTCTAATGTCCATTTTGCCATCTTCAATATCTTTTATTTCTTTTCGAATTGCTGAAAAGAAAAACAAAAGTCTCATAAACAAGAAAAATAATCCTACTTGCTAATAAAAGTGCATTCTACTCACAAATTAAGGCATCACAGAACCTATCTAGTTCTTCCTTGTCTTCAGATTCAGTGGGCTCAATCATTAAGGTCCCACTCACAGGCCATGACATTGTAGGTGCATGGAAACCTAAAGTGGACATTTTCTCTTAATAAGTATTTTTTAACTAGTAACATATTAAATGATATTCATTTAAGTAATGATTTAATTTAGAAAGTGAAATATGTGAAAAAAATGAAGTTAATTAAAATGAAAAGCTTTCTAAGAATAATGTGAATTGTTCCAACTTGCCACACTGCACTATTTTTAAAAATTAATTTTAAATATATATTTATGCCAGGTCAGTCAACACCATCCTTTTTAACTTTCTTGCTCATACAGTACAAAATAAGTGTTGGTAACATAAAAGAATATCTCTCAAACCTTTTTTAATAATTTCTCACGCTCTTAACAAGTATGTACATAACATTATAAATGCATTTCAAAATTTCATTCATTGTTAAATACAAAAGTTTGAATGATCTCCTATGAAGCTGCACAAAATTTTACTAGATTTTACACACTGACATGTTTACAAAATGGCAAGTTTGAAAAAAAAGTTTCCAACAACTTTTATTTTTGTTATACCCAAAACAACCCTGTTTCTCTAACATCCTCAAAGTATTTTGATTTAAGCATTCACTACGGATCTGCAAAATATAGAGAATGTTTAGTATTTTTTAAAATTAAAAATCAAAAATAATATTTAAAAAAACTGGTTCAATTAATAAAACAGTAACATTTTATTAACTAAGATGTTTTTAAATGCTTGTGTTCTTTATTCTTTTCTGAATAATTTTTCATTATGAGAAAATTGATAGTTCACAAGTGTGGATACTGGACAACTTAATGTCACTCAAGCTTTCAGGAATTGTTGACATTTCAACTCATTTCTTCTTAAGTTTCTCAAATGTTTAGATTGACCTTTGACAAGTACTAAATTTCAATGACTTGAGCATCAAAAAGTTCTCATTTGAAGTGATCTTATTATCATCATTACATCATTTTCATCTCATGCTGTATCTAGAAAGACGTGAGGCCTGATCTTTGCTCACCAGCAAGCCTGGTAGATTTTTTTCTCCTCCCTCTTTCTGCCTTCTCCCTCTATTTCTCTCTTGGGTCTTACAATTTATTAAATAATTGTGGATTATATGTAAAACAGTTTAACAAAAGAAATATATTATAAGAAGTTGATGATATATTAGAAATAAATGGCATTAGAGAAATACTTTTACATTATTATTACAGGCACTACACGAAAGCCCTTGCTATGTTGTAGTGTGTTTTACTGAACAGTAATTTATTGATATGTATTTTAGGAGACTTTAATGAATTGTTCTTCTAAAGCAAAACACCAATGCTATAAGGATCAATGCAAACAGTCTTTTAAAACTGACTACTATATTCACAGATTCCAACTTCGAGAAATTTCTGATAATTAATAATAAGTAACATTTAAATCATGCATACCGTAATCCATAAGCCTCTTGGCAATGTCAACTGCCTCAATGTTTGCAGTTTTCTTCAAGTCTCGAACATCAAGTATAAATTCATGCGCAACCAATGCAGTTTCCTTTCCTTTGTACAATGTTTGATAATGTCCTTCAAGTCGTTTACTCATATAATTTGCATTTAATATTGCCACTTGTGTTGCCTTACGCAACCCTTTCGGTCCCATCATCTACAACATAAAACATTCAATAATTTTAAAAATACTCAGATTTATATACATACATATATATACATACATATATATACATACATATATATACATACATATATATATATATATATATATATATATATATATATATATATAAATATATATATATATATATATATTATATATATGATATATATATATAATATATATAATATATATATTATATATATATATATGAATTAAAAAATATAGTATAGGGTTTAATTATAGCAAAGTGTTTAAAAGGATGTATTGAAAAGAAAAGCAATAAAGAAGTGTTTAACCTGTCAAAGACTTTCACATTACCTAATGGTACAGAGAATAGCTTGGTTCCTCAAAGATCTGTTTTGATTGAAAATGTTTATAACTGTTAACATTAAACTAACAAAACCTGGATAGTTATTAAGTTATCAATTAAATGAGGATATCAATTGAAACTTCATAAATAACAAAACAACAACAACAAATATAGAAGAATGGCAAAAAAAGATAGAATTTATATTTCAGTGTCAAGGAACACTCACAAATATTATGACTATACTAAAGTACTACAATCAATGGTCATGTATAATATTTATTGTATCTTATTCAGGAATAGAAAACTTACCTTGATATAAGCCCAGGAAATGGGTAAAATTGCTGATGAACCAAAAGGGGCAGCACTTACTACTCCAAATGATTTGGAGTGTCGTCCCATATCAGCCATAGGATTCACGACTGGATGAGAAGGCAGAAAAGGGGCCAAATGGGCTTTACTATAAAAAAAAAATTAAAAATATATGCTTTCACTCAATCTACATCTTACAATACGCATTTACTTTATTCATAAAGAGAAGTCAGTAAAACTTTAACAGAATTCATCAAATTGATTATTGCAATTCCACTCTACAAGTCTTAGTTTACAATTACAAAAAAATCAGTCAATTTAGAAGTTCTTTAATACAATGGCAAATTTTTCATGGAAATAATTGATTTCAGCTTCACTATCTGAGTACATTTTCTTGAGCTCGTTTGAGAATGTAGTTATTCAAATAATCATTTTCCATTTTATTACATCAGAATGTCAAATCCTTCAAATAAAGAACTAGGGATAATTACCTAAATCTGTAGCTGATTTGCCATTGCAAATAGTTTTTATTATATTTTTGTATTAATTCTTGTCGAAAATGCTCATTGCCATATGTATTCATAATTCAACTTAATATAGTACTATGATTGGAATACACATCCCAGAGATCAAGAAACCATGTGCATATTGCACTTCTCCCCACTGTATAATAGTATAAACATAAAGAGATTTCGGAGTCTTGTATTAGATATAGTTGTTGCCCCAGAATATTGTGGCCACATCTGCTGCTGGAATGGAACATTGCGAAAAAATATAATCCATAATATGAGCGCAGTATGGGCCGAGGAACTGGACTGAATTTGGGAAAGACATTCAGACAGGAGGTCAGCCAGGCAGAAACGGATAATTTAAATGTTCATTCATTTAAAATGGACGTCCATGGTAGGTGCCCCAAACTGGAATCGGGAAAGACCCGGTAGAAAATTCTCTTTACCTTAACATCCAGTTAATGGGCACACTCCACATCATTCGGCGGGCCAAAGAATTATTTTCAATGGACTACTATGAGCTCTTATTTGTATAAATTGGAAAACCTCTGCATTGAACCGCTGCTTTTCTTTAATTTCTATTTCATTCGCTCGTTATTACGGAAAATAGGTCTGATAATGTTTGTACACGACAGATGACAATTCGTCACTCTATTATCACATCAACGCATATATATTAGGGCTCTGAGAGAGAGGAGAGGTTTATGTAGTATCCAGCGAGATGTCTAGTTTCCTACGTGTCATTGCTATGGCCACAAATCGCGTCACATCCTCACGTCCTCAGATTTCCGTCTCGAACACCATCTACGGCGAAATGTCATTTCTTCTGTTTTCGCCCTGCGAATCAGTCTCAAACTTTCACGATCATCTCAATTACCCAAAAGATATTGGCGCACATATAGTATTATATGCATGGTTGTGAAGCGAAAAACCAAGAATATATTGGATGGTTTTAGTGACATTTTTATAAATCTCAGAAAAATGTGTATTTTAAATAATTACACATATAAAGATATCAAGGTGGCAATAGTATCTCCTTCGGGTTTTAATGTATGAAACATAAATGAACCCAATTTTACAGTAATTAGTGGCACTTAAATATGAGACAGATTTCTCTAATTAATAATGTGTAAACTTAGAACCGTTGCTGGTTTTTCACCACCATTTATATCACGTGGTATTATATAAAATAATGATTTAAAAAACAAGGTAAACATAAAGGAATAATGTTTCCATTCATTGCCTAAGCTAGAGCATGGCGGCATTCATAAAAATTTCTTCTGATGCTGCCTTGCAGTAATGACATTTATAACCGGCATATCAATAAAGACGTCTCTCCTTTAACTACCTGCAGACAATAGTTGGAATAGTAATTAGATGCGTCGTAAGGTGTAGTAATTAGCTTACCGCGCGATGACGGCACTTAATGACTGAACCACATGTCTTCCGAATTGATCAATCATGTCTAGGACGAGGGAGAAAATTACCTCTCGCAGTTACGCGACGTATAAGGTTGGTATTAACCTGGCCTGTATCCAACGTGTTTCCACACAACCTGTAACTAGGATGGCAGGAGCAGTGATGCACGCCGAAACATAAGTTATTTGATGTACCCTTACGCCTGGTTTATCAATAGAAACGGTGGCGCCCACGTCCGTGGCTATCATATGTTTTAATCTACCTCTCTTGCTCAGCTGAAACAATAAGAGCAAATAGTATAATTGCAACACGGCAATGTACGGTTATTCTTATTCTCCCGACAGAAAAAAAAAGCACGTGTAATAACACCTGCTCTCAAAAACGCACACCGCCTCCAACCTGCCCAACAGTGGGGAATTCACGCTCGTTTAATACCTTGAAATAATTATAGACTCGTTGTCCATTCTGCCAACACTATGTGGCAATCGACACTAACGGATTATCCACTATATGTGCATGCGAAAAATGCCACGATAACGCACCCCAACACCTTATACCTATTTGAACTTACCTGGACGTAGAGAGACAAACGGTCGAAGAGTCCCCGTGCAACTCGTGGCTCAGTGGCGAAGTGCTTGCCTTTCACCACCGAGGTTCCGCATTCCTCTCTGCCAAAAAATGACATTAATCCTGTAAAAGAGGCCCTGTGAAACGCCACGTGACATTTGTTTACGCAGAACGAATTACATGCAGTCCAACCCTGTGAATACCTCTAACCCTACCCCAATCCAATTCTGGCCCACTGAGTAGTGATGCAGGGGCTTTCGTAGTAGGAAGCAGCACACGCGATTATGCTATTGGCGTCCCTCGTAACATCTGACCTGTGACGCATGGTGTCATATTGAAATATTAAGTAGAGTTACTCCGTGGCTGATCTTAATGGAGGATTACTTCTAAAGCGCAAAAGCGCTGCAAACGCCCCCCGGGGCTTGGAGACGTGTTGCGTCAATTTAGACGCCAACAAATTTTTAAAAGGAGCAAAAAAAAGCCGTAAAAAGAGGGGCTGATCTACAGAGGCGTCCAAGCATTTGAATTGTAGTACAGCGTTATGGACGAACAGCCATAAACGGTCATTCCTCATTGCTAGTAATGCTTCACCATCTCCCAATGCTCCATTTCCCGGGGTGGAGCTCACAAGTGGTAAGCGAGATATAGACCGACTTTCTCACATAGCGGCTTAAGCGCGGCAATGATCCGCCTTGCCTGGTTACCCTCCGTTGGTCCAATAGACGTTTTTATCCAGAGGGTCAACACCTTTCAACGCCCATAAAAGTTAAATTAATTCAATCGCTGATATGCCGAAGCGTTTGGCAAAGTGTGGGTCGTGGGAGACAATTACGAATAATAAAACAGATTTCATCACGTCGCTCCGGTCGAAAGCGCGGAAATCTCCGGAGCGCACGCCTGTAAGAATGTCGAAGAGGTCGATCACGTGACGAATAATCCTAAACAATTAATCATTGAGCTATACACACGTTGGAAAAACAATTATATATAGAGATCTGTACTATGGTATTCTTTAAATCATAAAATAAAAGATAGATGACTTCTATCTCCGTTCTCATAGTTTCACTTCCGCTTGCACTATCTGAGATAAACACGCCTGAGGAGGCGAACGCTGAGATGACGGAGACTTGGAGATGTGGGCAATACCATGAATTACAAGAATTCTTCTCAGCGCTCCATCTGTAATTCATACAGCTGTTTCCATATATACGTCACATTTTCTCTGATTCAGTACGTGTCATTGTAGTTTTGCCAATATTATACAGTAATAAATAAATAGTTATTGAATCATAATGTGTTTGAAATCTTCGCCGGGTACTGAGGGGTTCATTCCCTCATTTAAGTCCACTTGGATGAAGTAGTCGCTCTAATTGTCTCCCGAATGTGGGTATCACGCTGTGCCTCATACCTCACCATTTCAACGGGCGTGGAAGCCTCACAGTGGGGAAGCGAGGTCACCTGGGTAATAACAAGCTTCATATCCACTTTGCCTATGCAATTTCAACAATTTTAAATTCTTCGGTATTTTGTCTCTCTTTTTGGACACCCTGGATAGTAAAACCTCGCTTTAAAAGACCTTATTCGTGAGAAATGTTTTTTCTCCTGTAGCCATATTTGTGGATATACTCTTTCTTCCACTTGCTCGCTGGCAAAGCCTCGCCATTTTGGAGTGATACGGCGCCGTTTTGTCCTCTTTTTTGTACTACATTACACTAAAATGTTTTTTCGTTCTAACAACTAAAATTACCTGCATTTCAGACAGCGATTAACACAGGCGAAAGGAGGAGCCTAATAGGCACGTCGAAGTGACAGTAGAGAACCCCGAAGCACACTATCAATATCCGCAGAAAAGCTTGGCGAGACGTTTTTAATTTCAGTATCTCGCCAAGGCTTTTCAATGAACACTTTGTGTCCAGCATAATCCCCCAACAACTGCGTACAGTATAAAATAAATATGTTACTACCTTCTTTTCACGTCTGTAAATTTTCTAATAGCTCTCAAATATTATGTACTACTTAGCAAATAATGGTCGCCCCCTTTCCATCAACATTGGCCCTCTTCTTTCGAGGTAAACAAAACCGGGATAATCCTTCAAGATTACTATGCAAAGTGGATTCTTGATAAGTTAAGGCAAATAATATTAGCAAATGGGACTCTACGTTCAAAATTGAATAAATTTGAGAATATAGATTGGGGTAAATGTTAGTATTTTTTTAAAAAAAAAAGACAGGCATAAGAAACAAATATCCCGACAAAATCAAAATTTCAGGATTTTACGTTATTGACATTTAAATGTAGAACATGACCTGAAGAGACTTTTATAATATTGTACCATATAGTTAATTGAAATGATACTATTTTACGACTGGTAGATCTAATCAGTACAAATGGCTTCGGAAGATTCGCTCCTCGAAACTTGAGTAAATGAGTTAATAATATTACGTATCAACATGTTATACAACACGCTTTCTTTGGATAGTCATTATGAAAAAATGAATTATACCATTTTTGCAACCATTAGGCCTTTATTTGGCAAACGTCTTTTATTTGGGAGAATCGCTAGGCATTCATAATGCGACATAACAACTAGGATACATATAAAAAATTAAAACTGAAAAAAGGTTTATCCATCATAATACTAAAGAAATTAGATATATGATACTGAAGACCATAAACAATAAATATACACTTCAGCACATAAAATAATTTAAATAAATAAATATAATAGATAATAATAATAAAATAAATAAATAATTAAAATAGATATAAGATATGCAATCTGACTTGGTATTTTATATTTGATCAATGTTGAGAATGTTTTGGCTGCCCTCGAAGACTTCTCAACACCTAAACTAAGTGTGTCTCTCAACATAGAAGGGTTGATCTCTAGTGCCATCGTAGACGAGAATGGGCTATATACAAGACATCTCCATGGTTTACGACACTAATGACGGTACATGTTTAGAGTACTGAGAAGATATAGAACACGACAACAGTTTTTTTCACACTACTCCTATAAATGTATTAAGTAAGCAGAGGCTGAAAGTTCAAAACGTTATTCCAGATACTTAATAAACGTATATCAACTCATTACAATACTCTGGAGAAAGGTTGAATCACGAATATTATCTTATAAAATTTACACAATTTTTGGGATTAATTAAGATGTCTCCATTAATATTACAAAAATTATAAAATAGAGTATATGGTTATTAAAATAAAAAATTGAAATATATATAATAGAAATGTGTATATAAAATAATTGTTATATACCCAATACTTATAAAAAATGTCTGAGTTAGTGCTATCAAATGACGTACGATTATCATAAAAGGATCAATTAGTTACTATAAATAATAAACTCATATTATACAGTCACTAAATGTCATTTTTTACTCGTCCAATTTATTACACAAATATCAATTACTTATTAAGACAAATCATAAAAGAGTGAAAAAACGCCAAATACCATAAAAGAAGAAAGTATTTAACATAGGATTGGTATCAAGATACTTCCAGACACGGACAATACTGAATATCCTTTTTTGTATACTAGGCATTATAAGTAAAACCGCTTTTCTTGTTGACAAAAATATTCGGATTATTATGTGAGACATTATTGAGGTAAAGCAAATAATTAGACGTATGCGATCTTATGAGCAGCTAAATGTAGATTCAGCTTACATGCCTCTCTACTCGATACTGATGTTGGATCATCCACATATCTCAGAGGTCCGTCCAAATCTGCACGTGCAAAAATGTAGAGATGAGAGGAGGTAAACGGAAATATATATCAGGGGCCGAGCACAGCCATACTTGCAAAGGTGTCAACATAACCACAAACGCGAGTGGAGCAACGCAAGTTGTTTCTCAAAAATTAAGTTATGATTATCTTAGCCCTAATTGAAATTCAGATGCTGTTAAATTGGGCAATATATGGAGTATGCTACCACTTCAATTTATACTGTGGTGTTTTTAAATTGACAAAGTTGGTAAATATTTGACAACATGCTACTTCCCATCGCAATAGGTAGGGAAAATAGTTGGGACTCCGTTAGCCTTGCGCAAAAAGGGGAAGAAGTAGAATGCTTAATGATGATGTTACAGGTCGTGAGAGAGATGTCGTAAACTTGATAGAGCATAAAAACTGGACTTGCTTTTTAAACTCATATCAGGAGAGAAAAAAGGAATAAAAGAATAAAAAGACATTAAACAGAGAATATATATCCACACAAGCTATTGCATAATGATGAAAGTATGCATTATTAGACAAATAAAAAGAATAAAAAGAATAAAAGAATAAAGAATAAAAAGAATGAAAAGATAAAGAATAAAAAGAATAAAAGATATAAAAAGATAAAAAGAATAAAAAGAATAAAAGAGGAAGAAAGAAGGAAAAGAAGTATGGAATTGAGATATAGAATGGACAGTTATAGGGGAAGTATAGATTTAGTGTGGAAAATAGTAGTGAGAATATGTCTATATATCAGATTGTAAGGTAGTACACGCACGCGCACGTATATAGAGGGACTGGTAGTTATGAATATTGATGAGTGTAAGGGAAAAGAGAGGGAAGAAATTAGGAAAGAAGGTAGAGAAAGATGAGACGTGATAGAATTTTGCCATTTACCAGCATCAGCACAGTAGATTAAGAAGAAACACCGGTTAAGGACATGTAAAGAAAAAGATATACCAATTAGGGACCGAAACTACTGGTCCGTGCAAGTACGCGTTATGATGGTGGAGAAGTAGACTTTCGATTCACCGAACGCAAATATGCCAAATAATTGTCATTTATTATTTATTACGTCCTCTACCTCAATGATGCCCCTTCAGATGTAAATATGCACCCGAGGAACAGGTGCTATGCGGGAAATCGTGCATTGCTCATGCGTTTGGTCATAAAGTTCAAAAATTAGGATACTGTTACCTGATTGTGTCTAATTTGAAGTCCTCCGTCCTCGAGGGATGGTTTTTGTGCTTCTGTCTTCTATAGTAGATTGGAAAAAGTGATTTTATCGTGCAATGGTTGAAGATATGTATGTACACTGGGAGCGTAGACATATTAGTAATGTAAACTTAAGCGGATCATTTGCATTCTATAGGAGTGACTATGTATCTGGCCTAGTTAAAAGAACACATTAAACGCCGAGAAAAAAGCCCGGCCGGCGGAAACGATCACATCTCCGCCATCATATATGCATCTTCGCGCGATAATATAGTTTCTGAGGTACACCGGTAAACGGTAGAAACTTATGTTGTTTCTAAGATATATATCACTCAGACTTGAAGCTATTGTGGCAGTAAGACTAGTGGTCAAGAATAATTGGCGCCGTGGAAAGCGAGAGAATGGATCCGCGAAGCGCCAAGGAATTCAACTCGAGCTTCTTCGTGAAGTTGGCAGACAGAAGAAGATTACTCGAGAGAAGGAGTCTATGTAAAATAGTAACTTGGTTAGAAAGAAGGTATTGTGGAGACAACCATATGATTTCCGTTACTCTCCCTAATAATTCTGAAAGTTCAACCTTGCAAATTCAACGGGTAAGATCGGTAATAACTTTATGGGTCATCGCAGTAACAGCACACTCTCACACTGGATGAGCTGCACAATAAGAGAGATAATGTAATAAAGGTGCGCATAGTATTGATCTCCTCGTAACTTAAAGCTGCTGCTATGATATGATGGTATGAGAGGGAGAAGTTTTAGATGTAACAATAGGTGAAGGAAAGATTATTTCGAGTTACCCAGAAAAAAACACACATAAATTAAAATATGAAACAGAATAAACAAACCAAACACAACCAAACTCCACCTTCGAAAGGCATAAAGAAAAATGTATAAATAACTAACATATATATGAGCGCACAGATCTAGAAAGAATATCTCTGTCGTGAGTGTAAAATGATGCTCAAAATATAAGAGCGAATCAACACAGGCCGGAAGTGCCAAGCAAGGTACAGAAACTTCCGGTTGTCACAGAGCATTCCTCCCTCTCCAGCCTCTTGGTTTTATGCAGCGAAAACACTCAAATTACTTAAAATTGTAATTTTTCACGATGGTTTTGCGCAGATTAAAATCTCACGTAAGACAATGTAGACGGTTTATGGCGCACTTACTATGCACTATGGGCAATTAGGCTACCTCCTCAGTTCGCCACGATCGAACATAAAACAGAGCCAGGGAACACCATTACAGTAAGTCTCAAAGGTCTCATTGGATCGGATCACCAAACGTTTATTCAGCAAAAATTTTTTTCCTTGCCATCATGCGGCACATAGAAGATACTTATTTGATTTCACAAAATCTTTTGTCGCAGACCTTGTGTAACATTATCTGCTTTGATATGAAATCTGTAAGACATATTGAGATAGATCGTTTAGAGTTAGGTGTATTATATGCGTTTTGATAAATGCTGCTTTTACACAGAAAATGCATGTTGACACTCTTGTATCCACGGAATCAATATTTAGAAATCAATTTAATCCATTAAAATTGTAAATATTAATATATAAAATTAAAGTATGTAAGTGAAATATTGAAGCAGAATGTGAAAATACGCGGCTCTTACTTTTTTCTCATGTAACTATAATGCTACCTCAAAACGTTATAAATACTTGTGTTTCCTAATTCACCAGGGACCAACAGTCTCGCAGATTCGCCAAAACACCTAGTTTTAGTTGGTAAAAGTACAATGTTAGGATATGAATGATTTATTCCAGTCAACGATTTTTTATGTACGCCTTGTTAATGCCAATTTTTCCGAAACGTCCACGACGATCTGAGAAACTATCGATAGGGATGAATGGACATAGTACTCTGGACTAACCTACAAGTAATTATTTCAAGCGCGTAAAACTCAGAATTTTATGGTAATTAAAATTCAAAGGGGAAAACCCTCGCAAACAAGAAACTAGCTCATTGGAGAAGGCGTACAAATGTGTTTAATTCTTTTTTTGTTTATTGGTGGTCAACCCTGACACGCTCATAGAACCAACCAATTATCTATTTCTTATGATTAAACGGATCAGGGATATGTTATATAAAATATATGTATCTTCTTTCTGAGAGAGGAATACTATTATTTCGGTCTGCATTCAGATAATTGTAGACGATTAAATAACTCATATGTAGTCTGGCTACATGATATAGCTGGCGGAGATATCAAGATAAAGAAGTCTATCATCAATTATCCACTACTATAATAATACAAAAAAATAAATTTTGTTAATCTTTCCTTGGCTGGAGCCCCAAGAGAGATTCTTCATAATTCACTAGGAATATACTCTCTTGACGCCTTCTCGTCTTCTACTAACGTTACTGTCAATGATGGGTACAAAAGCAGAGTTCATTTATTCACTCCATAAAATATTCCGCGCAAGGAGCTTATTCTTCTGCTATATAAAACCTTTAGTAGAACAAGTGAGTGTGGCATGAGTCAGTATTATTATTTAATACAAAGAAAAAGAGTGGACGTCATCCCGCATTTTTAGTCGCCATGTGTCGTAATTCAAAATCGTAGTTACATCTGCTAAAGTGATGTTTATATGTTACAAAAAATAATCTCTCTTTGCGACTCACTCGATACTTCAAAATCTGAAAATGCTGATAATTTTGTCTTTAATTGTTTTCATCTCATTGTTTAACAAATACAATTTTTCTCACACGCTCATATATATATTAATATATAAAGTAAGGTCTTTGTCTATTGAACTACGAAATAAGACGATTCTATTCTAATTAAGGTATAGTGGCCAAAGCCTTTCATTTTCAAGAGACTCAAATAAAAAGTTTATCAAAAAAAGTTATTTTGTTCATGCAACTCTGATTATGAAATCAATATGGAATAAGCCTGCATTTTCCCAAATAACAGACGTTTGGCACAGTTATATCCCTTAGATAATTTGGGTTTGAAGTATTAGTATAAATTTATTGGTAATTCTCGCACAAAAAGAATATTACTCATTATAATTAATTGACCATTTTTTTGATGTTGGTAATATGGATAAGATTCAAGAAGTAGTAACCTAATATATAAATTTAAAAAGTAAAAAAGTTTTAATATTTTAGATATTTCAGTCGGTACCATATGAAGGCAAAACTATTTGAAATGACCAATATCATCATCACAATAAACCAACTGATAATTTTTAAAAATGAAATATAAATTTATATCTTATCTATAAAAAAAATATTTTTATATTATTGCTAGGACACTGATTCAATAAGAGCAAGCGCCGTGAGTATTATGTTGTGGAAAATGTTACATAAATGAAGGTGTTTATCGAGCTAGTTACAAAATATAACTGAGTCCATCGAAGATATCATACTAACACTTGGCCACGAGAATCGTTGAGTGTACTGCATATGATACACAATGCTGAGATCCACACAAAAAGAAAATTTTATTAGCTGATTCTGATGATTTTCAACGAAACTAGAACAAAATGCCTGCTAGGACATCAATACCTGTTGGGTGTAATGGACAGAGTATCCTCTAGGACTCAATTTGTACAACAAAATTTTTTCACAATTTTCATGGACGATATACCTTTCCCTGTTCTCATCAATTCAAGTGATAACCCTACACGCATATACTCTTTCCTAACTATTAATTAGCACTCTTCTATGTATCTCTTCTTTGGTGTAATAATCAATGAAAAACTGTCTCACAAAATCTGTACCAAACGTTCTTAGAATTTCCATGCCTCAGAATTTAAATTGTTTTCCTCAATATTGAGAATTATTAACACAGTTGTTTTTATTAGGTTTATTATATAAAAATAAATACATAAATATGCAAAATTATTGTTTTTATTATATATATAATAACGGAACATTAGCCATATTTCCTAATCATAAGCACCTTATGTAACTATTATGCATCATTTCGCTAAACGATCCTGCAACCTTTCCAGGTTCACATCAAAACATTTTTGTCCAAATTCTGTGGGTATTTCCAAAATAAAACATTCTGCAGATCCTTGGATGCATGCTGTTTAAAACGTAGTAAAAATGACGATAGGGTAAAAACGTTCTAATTTATGACAATGTCTCAAATATTTATCCAGATGTTCGCTATAACCCTTTTAAGTTTCGTTGCTTATCAATGGTATTATCACCAGTTACGATATCTTTTACGTGTCTAGTTACTCAAGTCGCTTTTAATTTCCTCGTGTGTGTACTGATTTTCCCTTATTTACAATTTATGTTTGTTTTGCACACACGTATTAAGGGGTTTCTATTTTCATAGTTAATACTTGACAACTCTAATTAAAAACAAATTAAAAAAAAAGGATTTTTAGGTCTTCAAAAATTGATAACACTCTCTTATATTTTTATCTTACCTGCAGGAATGGCAAGACTGGTGTTCCCTGGTTGGTCATGGGTCTATTTCTTCATGGAGCGTGAACTAGGATCTACGCCCTGGGTTGTGTGGAGCCATTCTTCAAATGGGATTGGTATTTCTATTTACTGATACCTATCTTTCTCGCCTCATCTCTTCATCATCTCTTTATGTCTGTTTCGACATTGCCTGAAAGAGAGAGCACAACAACCAACACCATAACCAAATTATTGGAAAAATAGAATGGGTAAAATGTTCTCCATAAACTATATGTTAAAAATAAGATCACCTTCACTTCGCCTCACAAAAGTAGCATTACCTTACCTCACACATTAAGGCAATACGACAATGTAATCTATTCGAGGTTCTTGCATAATAGTCTTCAGCATTCAGTTCTTGGAGACTCAACTCATATAATGTCCCATCTACTAAGGGACGCAATTATATTAGTTGAAGTGAGCTGTCTATGGAAACTCCTAACAATAGATTCATCTTTTCTCGTATATGAAATAACAGCTATTTTAACAATATTAATTATATGTCACCAGTGATACTTTTTCATGGCGAATAGTTCAGTAAATGATCTTAAAATTTAAGAAATGTAAAATAATAATGAAAAAAAAATAGATATTTATATTTATATAAAGACTCAGTCTTTTCTAAGGAAGTAAAAGATTCGCTGTATTGTTCCAACTCTGTCGAGAGACCAAAACGCTCCTGTGCATCTAGTTATAAAAATGTAACTTTTAACTATACACCTTTGGAGATCAACGTGGGTCCGTTCGAGAGCACTATCACCTTTTATTAACTTTCTATGCTCAGCAGGACAACAATGAGAGATATAGAGATGGCACACAACAAAGAAATATCTCTCAAACCTTTGTAGGATAAATTCTCTGGACTAGACACTTCTTCATATCTAGTTGGAGGATAACAACTCATCATACACTGATTTCAAAATTCATTGCAATAATAGTTTGAGATATGTCACTATAAAATTTAGATATGATCGTCTCTAGAATGTAAGCTGCCCAAAATTTTACTAAAGATTTGGAGGCACCACTGACAGGTAAACAAACCAGTGAGACAACTATGTTTAATGATAAAAAAATCTGGGAAAGATTTCACCTCAACATTATCCTCTTTATCTGTTATTGGTATATTAAAAGGTGGCGGTGACACGTTTCTTTGAGTCCTAAGCCAACGCACACAACCCAGTTGTTTCTTCTAAAGTATCATCCTCATGTAGAGTGTTCCTGATGTATAGGCATTCACTCATTCTGGATCCTCTGCAAAAGTATTAATGATGTAATACGTGTAGTATATTTTTTAAATTCAATGAGAAGTCATATAAAATAATATTTAAAAATACTGGGTCAAGTTAATGTCAAATCACTAGTAAAACATTAATTACATTAAGCTACATAGTATGTTATAATGCTTGTTTTTCTTATTTCTTTCCTATGAAATACACTTTATTCACTTATGAAAAGTATATTATTTGATTTAGTTAAGCAAATGTAGATTTATCTTGGACTTAATGAATGTCTCAACTAATATTATGCGCTTTCACGGTATCCCATCCATATTAAATGTTAACCTCTTAATCTTCTTAAGCATCATGATCTCTCTTAAGTTCTCAACAATTTATAGTATATATTGATACCTTTGATCAGTAATAAGAGAAATTTCAATAGACGACTCTCGAAGGCTATGCTAAAAATAGAGCTCTACTATTTGAAAGTGATCTTAGTATAGTGAGTTCAAGACAATTTTGCTATACTAATACTGGATCCATAAGGAAAGAACGTGGTAGCACTGATTCTTTGCTCACCTAGTCAAACTTGGCTAGATTTCTTTCTCACGTCCGCTCTTTGACTGCTCGTTATATCCTCTATTTCTAGTCTCTTTCCGAATGGTGTATATATTATTAATAAATTTGGATGGATGTATCATTGTATAAACTGTGTTATACAAAAAGAGAAATATATTAATTAGTAATGTATTTGATGTTATTACATAGGTTTTTGCCATTATAGTAAATTAAATGGCATTCAGAGAAAAACTTTATTGAGCTATATCTTATTATAAGAGCAATGGGGTATCTAAGAACCCATTTTCAAAGACGAACCACATCAATGGCACTAACCGAATAGCCCTTGCTATGGATTGTAATAGTGTGATTTTTCATCACATGAAAATTCAGTTAGATTTATTGAATTATGTTATTTATCTCTTTAAGGAGAAGTTTAGATGATTGTCTCGTAATAGAAAAGAGCTACTCAGAATGCTATACTCTAAGTTAGGAGGAATTTAAGGTGCCATAAAAGGGCTCTTGGTTATATTAACAATGTATCTATGGCTTATACTTTCCTACGAACAATCTTGAAGTAAATTAAATTCTTGAACTTAATGAGAGTATAATAATTAAGTCTAACCATTAAATATTTGCTATCACATTGGAGTAATCCTATAAGCCTCTGGCAATGTCATAACTGCCACATGCTTTTTGCAAGTTATTTTTTAAACGTCCTCCGCAACTCTCTCAAGTATAAATATCCAGTTCCATCGGCCGCAAACCAAAGATGAGGTTTCAGTTATCTCTCATAATTAGTACAAATGCTTAAGAGATAATGTCCTTTCCAAATCGTTATAAATCTACATACACCTATTATAATCTGCGAGGTTAATATGGAACTTTGTAGAGATTAGCCAAGTTGACGCAAAACTGCCCTATTCTGTTCGTCTAGTCTATCTACATACAATTAAATACATCTCATAATTTTTAAAAATACTCAGATGATATACACACTCTTAGCATATTATACTACACTGAGTCATCATATATTAATAACATACATATATATGTACATACCATTATAATAAATATCTAGTGATCATCATATATTAGAAAAAAACTACGACTATAACTATTTTTATCTTCGGCTATTAACGTATATTAAAAAAATGCGCTCTTGAGCGATAACATCATTAGACTAAAATTATATTATACATAACATAATATATACATAACATATATACCTACCATACATATACATACATGAGACATATAATCATTACTTATGCTCACTAAGAAATACCATAACTCACTCAGTACCAATTAAACAAACTCATTATTATATACACATACATCACTGAGGTCCATAACATACATAAGTAAACAATAGTATTTAAGCATATAGCATACACGAGCAGAGATATACAACTCACATACATAATATCATAGCTTATCACATGAACTCAACAAATTCATCAGCATAACATCACTAAAATAACATTACTATAAATAAACCTACAGTACATAAACAATTATCACCATAACTATACAAATCATATACCACAATAAACAGAGTACATACATCAACATACATACAGTACTTGATCATGGACATACATCTCCAGAGAGTACACTCACTAATAGCATCATACAACATAGGACAAATTATCATACCATACTACATACATGAACATATCCCCACTGTATACGATGACATCCAAATCTATATCGTAAAATTCATACTATACTTAAACGATTCATACATACATACATATAATAGGAAAAAAAATAAAAAAAAAACATACTAATATACCGGTAGAGGAACACATTAAGTATAGCATTACCACATCCAACATACATATGACTACATACATACATAACACTACTACTCTACATAATATTTTTTATACATAACACCGCAAATATTGCACCCACACTCCACACTAACACATACATACATATTAACATACATATACAGTAGCATATACATATAAATATACATATTATATTTTATTAACACAGGTAGATATACTGAGTTCTTACAATAATAGAGTTATCACTCATTATTATCCTATCTATATATAAGCTCACACACAAATATATTATTACATATATATACATATATTATAACTATATATGTAAAGCCATATCGGGGTATGTTTGGGCGGCTACATATTACTTGGACCCATATTAGCTAGGTTTGGTTTACGGCAGTATATTAGTAAGTCAGATACTGTTATATAATAAATTTATTATTAGATCGGATTATATAAACTTGCAAAGCAGTATCTATCAGAGTAAACTACCTTGGTAATTAGCTCGTTCAGGAATCATATATAGATTCGAGAGAGATGACGCAGAAAAAGGACGAGATGATGAAGAGAAGGAGAGAATAAAAATATATAATAGGGAGTGTATAATATACGAAATTGCACAAACATGTTTATTTACGCTTGAAATTTGTTGCAAGAAGCCAACAGCTAGTTTATAAAAGCATGTAACCTCTCAATTGAAAAAGAAAGAGTTTTAGCAATAAAGAAGTTGTTTTCAATCCCTTGTCAAAGACTTTCACATTACCTGCTCTATGCTTCAGCCTGTGTGGTACATTATAAAACTTCAGCTGCATCTTCTGGTGAATACGCCATTTGGTGTCTCTTGCAAAAAGATAGTCGTTTTGGCAAGAAATGGCCAAAAATATAAGATAGAATTTATCATTACAAGTGTCAAGGAAACACTCACACAAATATTATGACTAGTCTTAAAGTACTACAATCAATGTCATGGTATAATTATTTATTGCTATCTTAAATCAGGATAGAAAACTTACCTCTGAATATAAGCCCCAGGAAAATGGGTAAAATGCTGGGATGAACCCAAAAGGGGCAGCACTTACTACTTCCTATAATGATTTGGAGGTTCGTCTCCATATCCAGCCATAGGATTTCACGACTGGATGAGAAGGCAGAAAAGGGGCCAAATGGCTTTACTATTTAAAAAAAAGACTTAAAAAATATTATTGTCTTCTCACTCAATCTACATGTTCAATACGCATTTATTTATTCATAAATGAGAAATCATAAAAACTTTAAACAGACAATCATCAACATTGATTTTCAATTCCACTGCTACATAGTCTTAGTCTGAAATTACAACATTACACACATAAATCAGCTTCAATGCCGGAGAAAGTTCTAGTCAAATACAGTAGGCAGACATTTTACCTCCGGAATAGATTTCACATTAAGATTTCAGCCTTCCACGATCTAGACGCTACGAATATGTTCTCTTGTGTATAGTCTTGTTTGGAGATGTCAGATCTGACCTAAGCACTTCACAGAGATGATATGTCATACCGTTATATCTCACAGACTATATCTTTATGAATAGCATCAGAATGTTCAAATCTTCATATGAATAAAGAAACTGATAGGCAGTATTGGAATTAAAAAGTACCCTTAACACATGAACTGTAAGGCGTATAGACTGGTACTCAGCCCATTCGCAAATAGATCTTATTGAGATAATCTTTGAGTAGGTCACTTCTTGTCGAAAATGGCTCCATAAGTCGCGCTGGAGACGTTCCGATGTTATCTCCACAACATCATAGACAACTTAATATTAGAGTACTATCGTATTCTCGGACCAGTGACCGACGATCCCAGAGTCCGAACTGAACACACTCGTCGCTATATTGGAAGCGTTCAGGCGCCCATGTTCCGTATTGCGCGCGAAGGCGTAAAATTGGAGTAAGTGGGAAGGGCAAAACATAAAAGTCGTTCATTATTCATATATCATAATTATATTATGATAAAATTTTACACAACAGATACCAAGTTTTTTTCAGTCTTCCTTTTTTTTTGTGTAATAGAAATAAAGAAAAGAATAAAGAAGTACAGCTTGAACTCGCATCAATATAAGAACCTTAAGTATTAAATTCATGTAATATACGAAATATAAAAGTTGTACGAGCATACCGTAAAATCGGCTAATTAAATGAGTGAGGGTTTTTCTTAAGATACACTTACACGTTGCCATTGATCTCACATTCCTTGGTACCCACTGCACTCCAATAGAAGAAAATTAGAATGTGTTGCAGGATTGTCGATACACGAGAAGTGTCCCATGTTGCGTAGTTAGGGACCTGACAAGAAAAATGGCAGATAGTTAGTGTAGGAGGAGGCGTGGATCTCTGGACCTGCGCGCGGAACGGGTAGGTAGGGTGGGACCCGTGGCCGGGAAAAGACCGCGGCCC
>BOPP01000025.1:4533927-4573889 GCA_017312745.1 Gryllus bimaculatus
TGTAAGTTATTATCATATTATATTATGATAAAATTTTACACACAGATACAAAGTTTTTTTCAGTCTTCTTTTGTTTTGTGTAATAGAAATAAGAGAAAAGAATAAAGAAGTTACCAATGACTGGAACTAAAGAATCAATATAAGATACCTTGTATAAATTCGTAATATACGAATATAAGTACGAGCATACCGTAAATGCAATAAATGAGTAGGTTTTTTTAATACACTTACACGTTCCATGTGATCTCACATTCCTGGACCATGCACCATAGAAGAAAAATTAGAATATGTGAGATTGTACGTACACAAAGTGTCCCATTATCTTCTAGGACCTGACCAAGAACAAATCGATATTAGTGTAGGAGGGTGGATCTTGGACCTGCGCGCGAACGTGGAGGGTAGTGGCGGACCGCCAAAATGTCTTAGTGTAAATTAAATGGAAACATACAGAACCATAATCTCCTGGCCTCACACAGTGCAACTTGTGCATTTCATGTTGCACTCATCTAAAGTATACCCTGAAATATATTATTTTCCTGGGTTGAATTTTGGTCAAAACCATTTTAGCTCTTATAATTTAACGCTTACTAAAGAATTTCTGGAACAAACAAATTGAGATGTTTGGAGAGAAAAAAAAATTGTAGTAACTTCAAAGTGTCATTATACTTCTGCACTACAAAACTGAAATTAGTGTAAGGGATCTTACCTCCATGAGGTATACAAAATGTCTTGTGTAAATTTAAATGGGAAACATCAGAACCATAATCTCCTGGCCTACACAGTGCAACTTGTGCATTCATGTTGGCACCATCTAAATATACCTGAAATATATTATTTTCTGTTGAATTTTGGTCAAAACATTTTAGCTCTTATATTTACTGCTACTAAAGAATTTCTGAACAAAAATTGAGATGTTTGGGAGAAAAAAAAGAAGAGAGAGAGAGAGAGAAATCCATCTCTATATACCTGTCCTCCATGTTCATGAATGAGTTGGCAGATATCAGCAATAGTTTCTTCAAACACACCATTGGTTGAAGGATATGTAATCATCAAGCAAGACAGGCTCTCGGAATGTTCATGTACCTGAAAAATGGTTCATGAAGGGAACTTTTGCTAGAAATTTTTTATTCAATACAAATTCTGAGGAAAATTCAAAATTGTGTCCTCACTTTAGCCTTAAGATGTTCAACATCGATACTGCCATCTTTTGATACATTAATTGGCTCCACTTTCATGCCTGCCATCTGAGCAGAGGCAGGATTTGTGCCATGAGCAGAGACTGGAATCAGGCACAAGTTGCGATGTCCTTGGTCGTGTGCTTCGTGGTATCCTTTAATGGCTCTCAGTCCAGCATATTCACCTTGGGCTCCACTGTTAGACATAGAAACATACATAAAGTCATTACATTCTGTGGTTGGAGTTTCTGTATTTATTGGCTATTAGGGCAAATCCACATTGTGGACTTGTTAGTTGAAGTTTTTGTCATCCTTTCATGGCCTTCTGCAGAGCTGACTGAAGACTGTAAAAGGACAGCTGAAATGCTGGCAAATTCACAATGCATCACCCGTACTGGGATTAATCACACAAAAAAATTATGTTTCTGTCATCTCCATCACTATTGTCATCATCAGCAGGCTTTTTCTTTGGACTTTGGCCTGTTTTAAGATTCTTTACAAGTGTTAAATACTCTAAGTTTAACAGATTGCATTTCTGAAAATGGATTCATTTTCAACATTTGAAAATTGAGCCACAGATTGAAAATAAAAAGAAATGATATCTAATAATTCTGAAACTTTAGAGTCCTTTGCGTTCCTCTTTGTGTTATGAAAGCTATTAAAACTAACCTGTTCGGCTGAAAAGAAATTCGATCATATCCAGTAATGGCACAAAGATCTTGTTGAAGCTCTTCAAATAATTCTTGATACCCCAGTGATTGGTCAAGAGGAGCGAAAGGATGAATGTCAGTAAAATGTTGGAAACTACATGGCATCATTTCTGTTGTGCTATTAAGCTTCATTGTACAGGATCCCTTGAAAAAAAAAAGAAAAATACAAATTGAAAAAAACAAAGGCTGAAATGAAATCAAGAGATTCCAAAGTATTTGTCAAAACTTAAATACAATTAATAATTTAATAATTATCTTTTATACAATTATTAAATACTTACCAAGGGAATCATTGAATGAACAAGTGAAATATCTTTATTTTCTAAATGTTTCATGTATCGAACAATCCTTGTTTCTGAGTGATGAGAATTAAATACAGGATGAGTCAAGAATGGGGAAGTACGACGGAATGGTGAAGACATTATAGTTTTCTCATGTATATTATTCCTCTCTGCTACCTAAAAATTGATGACCTTTATTGATAACATCCAGTAAATCCAGATCATGATATTTTTGTTACATAACACTTGGAATAAACATTAGTAATAAACTTTTATCATCACTTAGTATCCGATAAAAGAAAAATATATGCTGAACACTAGGTTAAAGATAATACCTCATCTGTCGTTACTTTAGAGCCAAACACCCACAAAAGATCATCTATGTCTTGAGCACCAACAGTTTCGTCTAATGCGACTCCAACCTACAGAATGAAAATGCATACATCAATCTTTCTGCCAGCAATCATAATTTTCAATCTCATTTATAACTAAAATTTTGAAGATGAAAATTCTTGTCAACTTACAGAATCATCTGAGAATATACGTAAGTTGATTTCTTTTTGTCTAGCTCTATGATGAATTTCTGCTGGATCCATTCCAGGCACAACACGAATGGTATCAAAGAAAACGTCATTGGTGACAATATTACCACTTTCTTCAACACCTATAAACACATTTAATTTACAATAGTAAATTATACAAATATATTCCACAAGTTTGCACATAACCATATCTATATAAATAAAAATTAAAGTAATGATGTTTTTACAGCTAACTGCCAAGACGTCTCAATTGGTTTGAAAGATTTAAGACTGATGGCACTACCTAGGATCTTCCATGTTACTTTAATGAAAAGATTAAAACTCAACAGAGAATATACTCAGAACTACTGTCATTTTGGGCTATATTTCTCAAGTACTTTGATTAAAATACAGATACCCACAAAAGCAAGTCTCTTAAGAGAGGTACATATAGAATGTGGATCTCATAAAACAAATATGAAAAATCTAATTAAAAAAGAGTGTAATGAAACATTGTGAGTTTTCACGCTATAACTCCTGAATGAGTGTACAGATTTGAATTTTGATTAACAACAACAAAAGATCTGTAAAATAGGGTTAAACTAGACCACCTTGAAACAATGCTCACATGAAACAAAATACTTTTTAACATTTTACATAGAAAAGTTGAGATCCATTAACCATCACTTTTAAAGGATTAGTTTGAATTTTATTGAACACCCTGATCTCGGTAAAACTAGCAGGAGCATGAGCAGGTAATGTTTGTTTTATTATGGTAGAGGTATTATTTTTTCCCGTAAATTTTTCTGGGATTTGACAATAAAGAATTGGCTAAATCACATTAATTTTTTGGTTTAACTTTTTTAAAAACGAGAGATAAGAAAAATCAAGTTATAGTTTTTGAGAGTGATAAGAGAGTTGATTGATAAATTGTGTTTATTGTGAAAATTCTGCAATTTCATTTTAAAAGCACTCGCTTTTAAAAATTGACTATAACTGAAATCTGGGTCTTAACAATCAATTCTTAAACCAACTCAACAGACACCAAAGAAATTACATTTGATGTCTATTATTTTTATCATTAATACAAAAAAATCTCGCCTTTAACTATAGCAAAAGTTCCAATTCATTTCCTAGAGAGGGCATTTCAAACAAAGGTCACTTTCTTCATGTCTTCCGGGCTGATGGGCCGTGGTCCAATTGGCTTGGGATGCTAAACGTTTCGCCACGACTGCGTGGGCATCGCCAGTCAGCCACCGGCCGGACACTTCGCCCGAGAACCTTGCACTGAAGATGCCCACTGCAGTCCGTGGGCGAAACGTTTGGCATCCCAGAGCCAATTGGACGCAGCGGCCATCAGCCCCGGAAGACATGAAGAATATTGACTCCGGCCGTGAAAGCCTACAATGCTGTATAAAGGTCACTTTATCATGCTGAATAAAATTTTCATTTTAAATTTATCAAAAACATTAAAACCAAATGCAAAAATATTTACAGTTGCACAGACAAAAAAAATTGAAATGATTAAAACGCACAAGGAAAAAAAAAAAATTCTCTATGCTATACCAAAATTCCAGAAAAAATTGTAAAACATTTATGATCAATTAATAACAAATTCTTGGTTAAAAGTGGTTAACAATTGGGTAAGTGAAACATTTTCAATTTCTAATTGATCACCATCTGTTATTTTTAGATAATTCTACCTTTACTTAGCAGTACAGCAGTGTTATGAACACGAGTTGCAATTTCCTTCAGTCCTTGGGGACCATGATAAACTGCAAACATGGAAGCCATGTTAGCCAACAAAGCTTGAGCAGTGCAAATGTTGCTTGTCGCTTTATCTCTTCTAATGTGTTGTTCCCTGGTTTGCAGTGCAAGCCTATATGCATCATGACCACCAGCATCCCTAAACAAAGGGAAAAAATTGTTTCACTTCTCTAACAGATTTTTTCAAGAAATTATGGTGCTCAACATTACATACTTTCTCACATTATTTCTAATTCGGAAGTTTTGAAAATTCAGAGAGTTTAACAGTGAGACATGCACTATTCTTTTAAGTATCTATTTGTGGAAACAATTTTGTGCAATTTTTGAGAAAAGTTTTGTAAAATTTTTAAAATATAATTTGCATTAACTTCAAGCAAAGATGACTTGAAAACTAATTGTTTACCAAAAAATTGTGCATGACCTTTCTCAAAGATATGCTTTCTTAGAGCATATTCTATTTTAGAGAAAAATCTATATCTTCAATATTGTACTTCTGCATTGTTGACTTTTCGCAATTTTTGAAAATACATTGTTTGGCAAAAATTGGACTAGCATCAATTTTTATACTGTCCTTTGACACAAACGAGATACATACTTTGATAGATAGCCATGTCATTTTTGAGAAAACTTTGAAAATGATTAGGTTTTATGTAAAGAACTTCAAAAAATCAAAGGATGCGTTTTGAACTCAGTGAACATTGAGTTCATTTAAATCAATTGAGGTTATAAGTATATTTTGGAGAAAATTGGCTGAACGGTTTAGGTGCTAGCTCTGACCACAGATTGACAGGACACACAGATGTTTTGCTGTCAAATGATTATTCAGTAACAAAGACACACAAAAAATACAACTGACTACATAAGGACTTCGAGGAAGTCATTTTATACATTTAGGAAAAAGATTTAACCATGAATGAGTTCATGGATGGATGATTTAACTTTGGATTATTAATCTATGATTTAAACATTTTTTTGTTAACAGGACCGGGCAACTATTGTTTATCTGTTGATGATTCACCGTTTTCCAATGCATGATTTCTTACTTTCTCTTCTGATGAAGTAAGACAAAGAAAGTAAAATGTGTCTGTGCTACAACAAAGGATAAAACTGTATTCTCAGGTTATAAAAAAAACATTTATTTTATCACTTATTTTTCAGAATTTTTTTAATGTAGGCCTAACCATTTCAAGAATGAAGAAACACACATGTCAACTAGTATTCTGCAGGTATTAAAATTAGACCAGGTAATGCAGTTCATTTTGAAGTTAAGCTGTTATTTTATTTTCAGACACGTCCCTAAGGAAGTTATAGTAATTTTACTTAGCTCTCTGTGTAGGAAAAATTATTTTATCTCTTTTAAGAGGTAAATTTAATTTGAAAGCCTCAAGTGGCTAAAGATTTATCTATTTTTAAATAACTACTGGTAAACAGTGTACATTAGTTGTATAAAAAAAAATTAAATTATTTTTAATATTATTTAATGTAGGCATGCGTGACTGTACCTAGTAACTCCAATCATACGTCCAGGCATCAACCTGACAAGAGACTGCCGGCAAGCAAAAAATCCAGCATGTGGACCTCCATACCCTAGAGGTACCCCAAATCTTTGGCTAGTGCCTACAGCAATGTCTGCATCAAATTCACTTGGAGGTCGAAGCAAACAGAGTGCAAGAAGATCTGTTGCACAGCAAACCAGCGTCTGCAAGCATAATCCAACTCATAATTTTAATTCCAGAAAAAAATTATTTAATTTACATTTCAAAAATTATGTCGATGTTATGTACACTTCAATTTAATTTATTCAATTAACTAATTTTAATATTTACTCGTCAAATTATTCAAATAAGCTGTCAAGTAATGTATTCTCCTTCAAGTTGTTCACAATTGCCATTCAAAAGGGAAATTAGAACTAAGAGTGAAAACAAGATTATTCAAATGATTTTGAGTACTATTTCTAACTCCACACTTACCCCATTGGCATGAGCTCTCTCTGACACAGCAGAAAAATCATGAATAGAACCTTCTGTGTCTGGATATTGAAAAAGCACTCCAGCAAAATCACGATTTGAGAAATCTGCTTCAAATACATTTCCCACATCTACAGTCAGACCCAGTGAATCTGCTCTGGTTTGAACCACTGACACTGTTTGAGGATGTAATAAATGAGACAAGAAGAGTCTTCGACGTTTATTTTGTCTGTGAAAAAATACATGAGAAAGAATATATAAAGTATGAAAGAAAACTTATACTTAAAATATAAATTCTGAATGTTTTTTGATTTTGCAGTAAGCCTATAAATTTTGATTTTCCAATTCCTCTTTCTTTGAAATAGAAATGAACATGTGAATAAGAATAGACAAGCAATATGAGTTACAATGACAAAAGCATGAATACATATTTAATAATGAATTGGAATAAATTATAATTAAATGCACAAATTTCAAAACTTCAAATTATCTTCAAGTGGCAAATTTTTTGTTATTTTTAAAATGAATTGAGAACATTTTCTATACATTAGAGCGGGGAACAGGAACTTGTGGCAGGGACTCTAGTGCGTGCCCCACTAAGACAGAGTTCAAATCCTACATTGACATGGATGTTTTCACCATGGTTCCATGGTATGTTTATAGCACAGAGGGCACTTCACAGTGCTATTTCTCATTCATCACAACACTCATTTCATTGAACCCACCTCAGTAATGTGAAAAAAATGGTTTGGAAGAGTTTTGGATTTTGCAGAGATCAGAGATTCTGGAGGTAGGGGTCACATAATTCATTCTAATTCCCCTCCCAGGAAATTAAAATCCAAATAGGAGTCTGTGATACTCCAACATGTTGAAGAAAAAGGCTGAGATGGGTGAAGGGCTACTGCAGACAACTGGGTTAGTGGGAGGATGTCATCACCTATCCTAGCAATAAAATGAAATTAGGTATACAGAAAGACATTTTGGATGCTATTCATACTACTTTGAATTTTGATTTTTGGATTTTTGTGTAAGCTCCTCTATATCAGGTGTGGATTCACAGAGAGGAAAATGAGGGAAATTTCCACTCCCAAAATTTTTCAGTAACCATTAACTTTAGCTAGTCACGAAACTTTTGAACAAAAATTTTTTTGGATTATCTATAAAATAAATAAAATCACTTTGCAGCATAGCTGTGTCATTCTACATAATCTGTAATATGACAGATTCACACAACACATTTTGAAAAAAAAAAAAAAATTCCCACTCCAAAATTTGGATCTATTCCTGTCAATGTTTTCTTGTTTCAATTTATTACTTACTTTATTTGAACAACCCTTAAAAGAAATGAAGAAAAATATTTAAGGGAGTACTTCTGATAAATTTCTTTAAACAACAATGAAAATGACTAATAAAAATTCACAACTAATAAAAATATACAAATATCATTGATAAAACAACAAGATTTCAGGATTTTTTTCTGTATTTCAGGATTTCAGAATTTATAAGTCATTATTTACTTGATTCTCAAAGATATACAACATTATGTTAGTGTTTTTTTAAATTTTTTTGAGCAGCTGAGAGAAAATGTACTTTCTCACCTAAAGCAAAGGCTCATTGCTTCTGCAGCTGCAGTGCTTTCATCCAGAAGAGAGGCATTTGCTACCTCTAAACCTGTAAGGTCTGTCACCATTGTTTGATAATTTAGTAGACCTTCCAACCTTCCCTGGGCAACCTCAGGCTGATATGGTGTATACTGTGAAAACCTGGAAGAGACAATTTACACTGCTACTTCACAAATTAATCAAATTTTGAAATTAATATGTAAGGAAATGGGTTTAAAAAAATAATTAAATCATTATAGTTTATAATATTTAAACTGATTCAGACACTTTATAAATTTATGAACAATTAAATATACTAAAAAAAAATATTGTTTACCATCCTGGATTTTCAAAAATATTCCTCATGATTGTATGAGGAACGCAGCAATTGTGATATCCCATGCCGATATACGATCTCCATACTTTGTTTTTCTCTGCGACATTTCGAATTCTTTTAATCAGCTCATATTCACCTGTTTAAAAATGATACATTTAGTTAATTCAATCTTTATTTTATTTTTAAGAACTAGAATACATTCTTATATTTTTCAAGTTCTGCAACATCTTAATTCCCAATTCTTATGTTTCCTAATAGTAGAAAGGAAATATTACTTTAAAAATATTTTACAAAAATAAATATTTGTCAAAAATGGCATCTTTTAACGAAAAAATGTGAAGCCATTTTTAAGAAAACAGCGTTGAAGCGTTTATGTTAATGTGAAAATTGAAACTCTTTTCACAGAAAATTTTTGAGATTTTGAAAAACTTCATTGGATGTAATTTGAAGCACATTAACTCACAAATGCAATATTGTTTACAAATATCTAAAAATGCACATATTATAGGTGTGATAGATATTTTAATAAAATTACATTTGTGTAATTTTGAAAAAAAGAAAAGGTTATACCAAAATGAACTTTAAACCATATTAAACAGTTTAACTCTTACCTGTTGGAATCGTTTGAAGAAAAAATTTTGAGCCATTTTTGAGTAAATGGTGGTTGAACTTCTCAGAAAATGGGTAATTTTGAGATTATTTTAACAGAAAACTGTCGAGAACCTTTTTATGACATTATTTAAAGCTCATGTACTCATAAATACAATAACATTAAAATATTGCCGCTCATGTAAATAAAAACAACGCGAGGAACAAGTAAAAATATACAATGTAATTTTTGAAAAACAAATCAAAACAAGAGAATATAGAAATACAGCGTTTATGTCATCTGATAAAGTACATTTAATACTATCCCTACCAAAGTTTGAAAAAGAAATTTGGAGCCATTTTTGGGAAGATCGTGTTTTTGGAATTCTTTAAAATTGCAAATACTGCATGAAATATTGCGCGAAATCTACCAAAAGGTTAAAAAATGCACATGACCTTAATGTAAGAACTAATTATTGACAACAAATTTCATTTAAAGGAAAAAATCTCTTTCTTCAATTTTCACGTAGAAACACGCAGAAATTTTCAAAATTTTGAATTTGAAAATTCAGAGTTAACAGTGAAAATCGGATCCCATGCTAACTTTATAAGTGTATTTTACTCTATCGTTACGAGGAATTTATAGAAGACATTTGAAGCCGTTTTTGAGAAAATTTCGACAATGTCCCAGAGGCTTCATATAATGTACCCCCCCCCCCAAATTTTAAAGAATTTTTTTTTTTTTTTTCAAGGTTTTAATTCGAGGCAGATGGACGAAAGTTTCAATTTGGGAAGAATCCTACGCGTAATATAGGCGCTAGTAGTGTTGACGGTATGAAAAACCCTTATTCTGTATCAAAGGACACCAAAACGGGTATTTCTATTGAAATCTCGAAATCAATTTTTCACAGCACTTTATAACTTTCTATATACTACGTATATTACTCCGTATATACGTACGTATGCGAGAAAGTAAAAATTTCTCGGAGTAAGTATTTATAATTATGTGACGAACTGTATCAACTATACAAACTTCGAAATAAAAAGAAGGGAGTGAAGGTTAAAGTTAGAATGTTACGTAATTTTTGCAAAAGGGCGCATGCATATGTTAGAGAAGCATGGAAGGAAAGGTGTCTAAAGGAAGCTTATTTTACGTCATGTAATTGAAGGAGAACCCCCTGACTCAGAAAAATGAAATAAAAACAAAAGAGTATGATAATAATTGATGGTTTGAATCTACACCACAACAATCTCTAATGACCCACAGTGCCTAATTAAGAATTGGTTACTTATTCATTAAATTTAGTGATAATATTATATAACATTGTCATGGGTATGAAAATATTATGAAACATTGTCAAAGGTTGACAATGCAGCCAAGTACAGACTAAGTTTGTGTGTGGATAAGAATATCTGAATATGCTATTTAACTAGGGTTGTAATAGTGAGTTTATGCACGCCATAGGCGTCAGCACTATCGATATCGAGTGATATCGAAACTTGAACTGCGTATGCGCAGAAAATCTATAGTACTTTAACGTACGAGGGTGCAGAAACTCCCTATTTAATGCATTTCCTTTTGGTTGAATAACGTATAGATTTTGCTCTTTTTTTTCATTTAAAACTGAACAATTTGCATTAAGTATTGTCTACTCGTTTAAAATTGATTTAATTCGATTTTAGAATCATTTACTTTATAAAAATTACATATTTTTTGTAAATATAATGTTAAAATAATAAAAAATAATGTTATAATTATTGGAGTGTAAATTTCCTCTCCATAATAAAAGAATCATCAAGAAAGGTTCTGTTTTACGCATGCACTGTATCATGAAATATGAACAGCACTGCAATATGAAAAGAATTTGTTGAATAAAAATATTGGCATTTTGGATAAAGGTTATTGGCATTTACAAATGAAAATCAGTACTTACTTGTTGGAGGTTCAATGTTGAGATCTGTTTTGAGCCTAATATTTTCAGGAACTGCAGCATCTGTCAATTCATCTAAAGTCTGAAATTAGCACAAAGAAATCAAAAATGTACATTAATGTGACGAAAGCTTACAGCATTACAACTTTTACATTTTTTATTTGACTAAGATAATAATTATTACACCTCACATATCATGCTGTAATAAAAAATTTAAAGGAAGAAAAAATTATATTAACAATTTACTGGTTTACTGTCAATTTACTGAGTGACTGTAGAATATCAATTTCATTTTGGGGCCGCTTTTTTCTACATATAATGAAAAAGTTATATTTTTCTTTCTCCTTTTTTCGTCCCCCTTCCTTTTCTTCCAAGTTCATTTAGTTTCTGAGATTCAGTAAATAAGCCAGGGATGTCGATTTTTGCAAGATTTTTTTTCATTTGATTTTGTTATAAGCTTCTCTCGAAATTTGGTCATGCAAAAACTCCCCAGGATGTATCCCGAGCTATATGAGCTCCTTTCACTGACTCAACCCGCAATCTGCTTTGATCCAGCAGACTCGTCAGTCATTAGTCACAATACCTCTGGCAGCTTTCCAGTTGTATCAAATAACGTGAACCGGTGAACATCTTGTATCTCCGATGTGCCTTTAACAGCTAAATTCTTGTTTCTTAACAGTTAACGTTTCGTAACTGTTATGCGAAGTAACAGTAATTTAGTTTATCCTGTTATTGGCCGTTATCAGTCGAAATTCATAGTATTGCTATACATTTGACCAAACCCAAACTACTACAAGCTTCCGCGGCAACCATTTTGTATGACAACAGTTTTACTGCAGCTAGTGGTTAGAAAGTGTTCGAATTATAGATTCATTAGTAAATAATTCGTCATTTTTACCCACCATGTGCCGCAATATTTTTATATTTTATTGTATACACTTCAATAAGAAGTTTGTCCTTTAAATTAAATCCGCCCAACATGTTTGTTAACTTTTTTTCTGTCTCATTGCTGTCTAGGTGACATCCACTAACATTTCCTTGTATCCGATAAAATAAAATGAGTTGCGGTCAAATAACTCGTGTTATAATATTTGATATTCAACAGTCATTACAATTTTAGCTGTAGGTAAGCAAAAACAGTTTCTCTTTCTCATTGTTTTGGCACTCGCCTCTTCACTATGCCCAAGTTACATAATCGAAATAATATTCGCAATCTGACCCCGAATCACGAATCACTGTTATTTTAGTAACATTCTATTCACATTTGCTACTCATCATATCAATTACTATTCTTGCTTGGCTGTTCATCTACTCGTTCATATCAGCGATTTTAGGGTCCAAACATGTTTACACGATACACGTGTATCTCTTGGGGATGTTTAGGGAAGGAGTGCAAGCAAGCGCCATGAGGTAGCTGCACATACTGTACGGTGCTACCAACGTCATTGGTTTGCCTTGTTGAACTCTAACACTTGGTTTTTATATCTTTGTGCGTGAGGGCTTGTCTTCACGATGGAATATCTCATGGTATATCGCATCTTTCTCAGTCGTGCAGCTAGATGTCGCATGACCGCCAGCACTGCCCGATACGGTTGCGATTGCGCGACGTCTAGTGACACGAGCGAGAAAGACGTGAAAGGCCGTGAGATATTCCATCATGAAGACAGGCCCTCAGGCGCCAAGAAATAAAAACCGAAGTTTAGCAGTCCACCATGTTAGGTTGCTGATAGTGAACGTATTGTTTATTAAGATTAGTCATATATTAATAACCGTTATTACGAGTTGACTTATTATCGAAGAAAAGTTATCGAAGAAAAGCTGTTACGCCCTCATTCTCGGGGCCAACAGCTTCTCAGCAGTACCCTGAATCTCCGGAATCTTTGGTAGAATTCTCAAGTCAGAGGAATGTGTCTGACCGTCACTCGCGGTTAGACGCCTTCCGTTCACCAACCGAGACAAAGTGGCATTAGAAGCGTCTCGGTCTCCTAGGGGGGACACTGATGATTTGTCTTCGGATCCATTCAATTCCATAATTTTTTTTTTCAAAACACGAGCGTTTTGGCTTTTTAGCGCTGCGATCTAGTGGCGGCCGCGCAAACCATGTGCCCCAGCGAAATCGTCTTGCTTGACGCCACAAGCAGGTGTTAAGGCCCATTCACAATGCAAAGGAAAAACTTAAGCATGACGCATAGACGTCAACATTAACATAAGTGATAGACTTGAGTATTCACAATGTCTAACATAAAAGTAAGCAAAATAGGAGTTTCTATTGCCTGTGAGACATTCTAGAATACTATTGGTTGGATGTGAGAATCGATTTCGAGATATCGACTGTGTCCATGACCCAAATGGAGATAGTTCGTCTATCGACTTTGCTTCTCTTTCGATTCTCGATTTTGAGTTGCCGAACTGTGATTGGTTCATTTCTTATGTCTTATTTAAGCATAAGGACAGAAGTTTGCAGGCTTTTAAGTGAACGTGTAATGCTTATGCGAACCATTGTGAATATGTCCGCTTTTGGACGCAGTCCTAACTTTTATGTTAACGCCATTCTTATGTTTATGTTTGCATTGCGAATGGGCCTTAATCATGCTAAATGTGACGCCAATGAGGTGGCTCACTGCCCCCAGGCGATGAGAGACAGTAGATCGCTAGAGAATGTATCGCTCAGACGCTTCTGTTTACAGTATGCGGTGCAGTGCTGCAGAAGGTGAAGTTTTATCGTCAGCGTAGGATTATTATCGTTTTATTGGATAATTATGTCATGTTATGTTAGAGCAAATGCAAATGGGATACACCTCTTTAGAAGGATAATTTCGACTACACAATTATATTCTAATAAAAATCTATAAGGATGAAATGACATGTTGTAGAACAGGAGCTTGAAAATGTACATTTTTTAAAAAAATAGCCTTCTAATTAGACAGTGAAAAATATTCTCTTCAGAACAACTTTTCTAGGAGCGTTCGGATTAGGTTATACAACACTGTTTGCTGGGATGGGTAATGTCTGTAGCCCTTAGAACATCCGACAAGAAGATACCCGACCTCACATTTTTTTAATTATTTAATTTCAATTCTTAATATTACGATTATTTTTCACGTGCTATGCTCGATGTTGATAACCCAGACAACTGTAAGTTTAGATATTCTTTTTGTTTAGAACTTGAGAAGTAGACATTTTTCTGGTATGAAAATATTTTTAAAACAGATTAAAGTGTCGACGATGCCATATTCAGCTACTTATGAATACCATGTATTCCTGCAAACCACGATCACACCAATCCAGATATGTGAACTCTTGGAAACCAAATCATAGAATTCTTCGATTTGATAGTTCTTACTTTATGTTGCTCGTTTTCTCTTATGTTGTCTTCCTGTTGATAGAGCAATCAACTTTTCTTTTCATGAATTCATTTTCATCGTCAGTTTTTGCGATCTACGATACAAAAATTGTTTTATTGGCAAAAAAGAGGAAAATAATTGCGCAATTTTTGAAATTCCCTTTACTTCCAATTTATAATCACAATATTTTACCTCCAGACTGCGTATTCAAGCATTCAATTATGAAATTTTTTGAGAATTCAAAGGTTTTCGCCTTGTTCGTCTAGAAAACGTAATATTTCAGGACATTGTTAGATAGTGCAATCGGCAGACAGTTGCCCTCCAACACTGACCTCCACAGACGTACATTACTTAAAAAAGTTGTCACATTACATTAAATTCGATACATAAATTTAAATACCAAGTAAATTTTGTTCTGTTTCATAATTGCCTATATGCAATTAAAGCCTATTCTTAACATAAAACAAGAACATTTTAAAAGGTCATTAATCCATTACTTAGTAAAAAGTATTTTTGTTTAGTTTCTTCTTAATTCACTGAACAAACGCCGAGGTCTTCTAGTCGGGTTGACGAATACATTTTACCCGTAAAAATGCCTACGTTAACGAACTTTCATCCTGTGCTCACTGGGGAGGCCAAACAACTTAACTTTGGCCGCGGGAATCTACGATTCCAATTTAATGGCACTTATCGACAGAGACCTTGACGTTACGTTCATGACCTTTACAACAGCTGATTCCTATCACGCAAGCTCAAATTGTGATAAGTACAAAGAGTCTCGCCCACTTTCACTTCGTAAGTTTATAATACTTTTATGAGATCAAATTCGAAAGCCAAAGTAGTTTTAGATATTACAATTCGATTCGGTCAAAACTGGTGCAGAAGTTTTGAAACTAAACGGAGCGAGTGCTATCGCATAATGTGCGGTATTCAATATTAAGAGAGAAGCAAGACTTGCACTGTGTTCCTTGTTGACATACCGTAGGTGTTTTGTTTAACGATAATTACCCTTTCCGTTAAGGAGGGTCGCTAGCTGTTACTCGAATCGTTTGTCAGCCGATCATCGACTTGGTAATATTTAAGGGAATTTTATTTATTCGGTTTGAGTTCCTCCTATAGTAGATAAAATGTATAATTTATTTGCAATGTTTATATAGGTTTAAAAACAACATACAGTCTTGCTTTGTATCACAAGCTTTTTACGTTCTCGCAACTTCTGATTAAAATGTGTATTTATTTCAATTTTTATAAATTTAGGATGAATCATTTTATAATTTGAATTCTTTATGCTTGACTACAATTAGCAATATTATTATAATTACTTTGTATGTTCTTTATGTTTTGGCTGTTTTCATTTTAAATTTTGCTAGTCCTGATACCGTATATTTATGAGAATCAATTTATCGTGTATGGTAATGATTTACTTTTTCAATTGAATTCATCTGAAGTATTTCCACGACAATGAAGGAATTTTACTTTTCTTTTTGTAAAAACTTCTTAACATTAAAAAAATATCCTTTTTACCTGCACAATACAGCACTTTGCGGCGTGGGGTTATAATCATGTTATTGTAATTTGAGTTAGCGTAGTTTATTTCATAATTTATACATCTTTATTTCTTAATACATATTAATTATTTTTCTCTGGGGATGAATTACTATTTTGTTAGTAGTGCAGAAAAAACAAATCTGCAGTTTGTTTGCCAATATAAATACATTTTCTATAACTCAAGAACAAAAATTTCTAGTTTTTCAAATGTCGCTTATCTCGCGCTTTTTTAAATATTAGTATTATTTTGTTTGTTTTATTTTTAAACGGTTATTCAGCTTTCAACTAAATGTTGGAAAGGAATTATGTTGCTCAAGAAAAAGTGCGAAGATGATCTTCTCCCCCATACGTCACAAACAGTTTTTACTGTTTTTACTAAATAAATATTTCTAAGTACTTTTAGTCTTTATAGTTATTATTTTCCCGCGAAAATAAGCCCTTCTAATTCTGTACATTTGTGCACCTTTTGTTTCAGTGAAAAGACAGACTCAGTGCTTTGTGACAGGTTGTGTTTCAAAGTCCTTTTGTTTCAGTGAAAAGAGAACATTTATTCAAGAAAACGAACGAACTCTACAAACAAAAAGTTTAAGAATAAGCATGCGACCAACAGAAATTTTTTTGAGTATGAAAGATTCGTGGAGATGTTCGTCTGGCAAGAGTTGTGAAGAATTTAAAAAACAATTACTCAATATTCTTGACCGATGACTCCATTCGTCAATTAAGTCTGAATTCGCTTTCCATTTTCTTTTTTGCCCCGAAGACGCTGTTTGATAACGGAGTATTTGGACATAAAATTCGTAGAAAACGTTGCGCAGACTAAAAGTTGTTTTATTTTAATCGTGAAGACCCGGGACCGAAGCATCGTCGTGAAATAAGACTGTCACTGTGCTCTAAAAGGGTTTTAAGATTCAGTTTCAGTCGCGGGTCTACGTTGTCGTTTTTCATGTCCCCTGATAGTAGGATCGATTCCTCTACATTAAGGAACAAAAGCCGAACTTCGCTCCTTGAGTACAACCTCCACCAATGGAATGAGCTGGCTCCGGTATTCGAAGCAAAAGACCGGCTTTCATGGCTCGGGGCATCAATTTATGTCATTGCAGTGCCAGGAGGTCCTAGGGTTCGAGCCCTGACGTGGCAAGATTTTTGACACTAGCTAGACAGATTCAGCCGCTGGCTGGACGAGAAATCTAGCGGCCGACTGCTCTGATCGTTAGTTTTCCGTTGTTTCTCCGATCGACACCAGACGAATGCTGGTGCAGTTCCCTAACAAAAGGGTTACTGACCGCACGCGATATTTTCACCTTCTCTGTCCTTTCCTCACCCCTTACTTCAAACACTTCTACTCACGCGGGCTACACTACCACATTTGTTGGGAGACTATTCGTGACCTTAAAGCTTATCCCGACTGGGGACGGTGCTAGGCTAGTGGGAGATACCCGGTTGGGGAAGCCCAGCTGGTAGCTCAGCTGACCCCGGTTAGGGAAGCAATCTGACGTAGGTGGGCGCTGAATCTCGCCAGACTGCGGAGGTCTGGAGTGGACTGGTCTGGGCTTCGGAGACCGTCCCCTTCGGCGATCAATACATGCCCTACACTTAAGGCACCAATCATCTTAGCTGTTGCCGCGCCTTCAATCAGGCAGTCGAAGCATGCGCACCGCGTCTGGGTTGGCTCGCACTCACCCTGAAGCCCAGCAGCTCGAGCATGCGTTGCTGGTCGTGGTCGCGCGGGCCGATGTGTCGGCTGGGGAAGTCCTCGCGCGGGCCCAGGTGGTGGCTGCGGAGGGGGCGGGGCGGCGCCGCCGTCGCCGCCGCCGCCGCGTCCTCCTCGAGGGCGGCGGGCGCCGCGGGGGGCGAGCTGAAGCGCCGGGCGGCGAGCGCGGGCCAGCGGCGGGAGCACACGCGCAGCATGGCGGACCTCGGCGGACTAAGACGGAGCCACGCGCCGGACGCCCCGAGCTGGCCGCTGCTGCTGCTGCTGCTGACGTCACGCGCAGACCCCCCGGGCAGCTGATAAGCAGCCGCGTCGGCAACCGCCGGGTGATAGGCCCAAAGGGCGGCTGGCGACCGGGCGGGGTGAAAGGGGTATCGCAGGGGCGGCTCGGGTGAGCGCCAGCGGCCACTGCCTTCGCAAGCAACCTGCTTCCGATCCTCGCCAAGGTACTAGGGGTGATACAGCGCTGGTTACCATCTTGGTCTCCTGGTGAGGCGTTGTTGGCCTAAGAATACGCCTAGTCGTATACGATGGCCCTATAAGCATTTTTATTGAAAAGTAGCAATCCCAGTTATTCTGACATTTCACGATTTTAACAGAATTTTATTTCGTACTATTGACTCACTAGTCATTTAGTTTTAACAAGAACGTGTTGCAACATTGCTGGCTATTGCTGCAGAATTTTTTCGTTATTTTGAAATAGAATGTACGAGACACATAGAACAGTATTGAAACATACTTCAAGATTGTAAATTGCAGAAGAAACCAAGATACCCGCAAGCAGACTGCCGCATTGGTATGTTGGAAATATTAAGCAGCTGAAAGGATTTGTTTACAGTAGTCATAAATGATTGATTGACTATTTCGTATTTACGGGCGCGTTAACTGGTATTATCATTAGTCCCGTCCGCTTGCGGGATTTTCCTCCATCCAGGTATATCCCACCAGCGCGGCACCGCCTCAGCCGGGACAAGTTCTGGTCTGCCGACGTGTATTTTATGTACTTCATGTGAGTATAAGTAGGGGGTTAGGATAGGACAAGCAGAGAGGAAGGAAAGATCGCGCGCGGTCCATGGCCCGCTTATTTGGGTACCAATCCAGCATTCGCCTGGCATTAACCAGAGAAACTACAAAAGACTACCTAACAGAGTAGCCGGACACCTGAGTTCTCCTCCAGACAGCAGTTGAATCCGGCCAAGAGTCGAAAATCCTGCCACCGTCGGGACTCGAACCTAGGACATCCCGGATAGAGGCACTGTTGTGACATCAATTGATGCCCTATTAGTGTGGCAGCTTAGAGTCGAATATAAACAGCACAGAAATAGAAAATTCCGAGAACTTAAAGAGAAGAAAAGGGACCATAACAGAAAGATTTTGAAGTAGAAATGTGAAGAGGAGCGGAGAAGGACAAAAGACTTAAAGAAAGACGAAGAACGGGTAAAAGACTACGTGGTACTAAGTGGTACTACAGAATGGCACAGACTTTCCCGGTATTAGTTTTCTATTTTCTTTAGTTTCGGCTAACAATTCGCACATGCCACATACTCTTTCTTGCTGCCCAAAGTATATTGTTTTGAAATTTTCTTATTTTTTTTTTTGTTTCCTAATAGAAGAACCGAAGTACTATTTTAGCAATATTAAAGAACAGTAAAACTTCGTTGAAAATGGCTAATTCCTTTGAAAAATTTGGAGCCGTTTTTAAACAACTGGCGTTTAAGTGCGACTGTAAATTCGAAAATTGAAGCTCTTTTTCACAGAAAATTTGTGGATTTTCTAAAAACGTCATTAAAAGTCATTTGAAGCACTTTAACTCACAAATACAATAGTGTTTACAATTTGCTGGAAATGAACAAATTATCGACCTGAGAGATCTTTCAAAAAAATTCATTGGTATCATTTTTGAAAACTTGCACTTTGCGTCATATTAAAGAGTGCAATAAGCAGTGCATGGCAACAGAAAATGGAGTTTGAACGTTTCAGAAAATGCGAAAGTTTGATCACAAAAAATGGTTGGGTTGTCGAAAAACTTTATATGATATTATTTAAAGCACATGTACTCATAACTATAATAATGTGAACAAATTGTCGCTAATGTAAATATTAACGACATAAGAAGCATGTGACAAATTTTTTTTTTCAAATTTTGAAAAACAAACGAATAGAGCAGCATCACATTTATGTCATCTTATAGAGTACATTTAACACTATCCCTACTAAAAGTTAAAAGAAAAAAAATTGTAGCCGCTTTAGAGAAATCTTGTTTTTGTAGTTTTTTAAAATTGCTCATATTGCACGCATTATTGCGCGAAGACTACTAAAATTTTCAAAAAAATGTACATGACCTTAATGAAAGAACTTACTATGGAGAACAAAAATTTTATTTGAAGGAGAAATATCTGTCTTCAATATTGCAAGTGTAGGAAGACGCCGCAAAAAATTCAAACTTTTGAAATTTTCGAAAATTACTCGTAGGAGTTAACCGTGAAAATGTGGCCTGTGCCACCTTTACGAAGTCTATTCTGCTCTATTCTTACAAGAAATTTAAAGAAAAAATAATTGGAGCCGTTTTTAAGAAAATGTCCGGGGGTTTCATGTTAAGTACTTGCAAATCTTGAAGAAAGTTTTTCAAAATCGCGGCGCCTTAAATGGAGCCAGGGGAATATCCATTTTGGGAAATACGTATGGTTTAGGCGCTAGTGGTGTTGATAGACTGACTGACGGACGGATAGACGGACAAACGTTTTGCCGTCAATTGGTTTTTCGGTATCAAGGACACACAAAACTGGCATTTTGGATACACCACCGTGTTAGAGGATTTTTTCTTTATTTAGCAACTGGATTTACACACTTTTTCGTTATCAACGATCGCCGGCAATTAATTGTTTTCTGTCGAAAATTCTCAGTTTTTTCGCGAAGCATTTCCCTAACTACGTATATTACTCCGTACATACGTATGTATAAGGGAAAGTAAAAATAAGGCATTTGTAGTGAAATACTTAGATGTCCGGATGACGCCGCGTCTAAAGCTCCTGCGACCTTCCTACAGGAGGAAGGTTACAGAATGGTGGCTGGAACGTTGTCCCCTGTGCCTAGGACGCGGCCAAGTATACGAGGCCAAGTATACGAAAAAACAACTAAGAAGTAATTTATTCAAAAGTCAATCAATGCCAGCTGTCCATCAGCTACTAATAATGAACTTTTCCCACAAAGTAATTCATGATACGGTCACCTGTTTTCTTTCATTAGACGAATACATTTACTCTAGGAATGTGTGAATTTAATAGTTTTGTGAAAAAACAACTAAGTAAGCAAACCATTTCAATGTAACGGTAAAACCTCATGTACAAAAATATATGTTAAAATAATAATGCAGTGCTCAAAATTAGTATAAAAAGCGTTTTGAAAATGTGCCAGTGATTTCACTTCGACAGAAATTATGAACTTTTGTCACAAATCTCAAATTAAAAGAATGTTTTGGCTGATTGGGATATTTGTATATTTAATGATATTTTTATGCATGTCTTGGAATGTCTCGTGTGATTTTTCAAAATATTTTTCTTGTTGCTAATTAAATATTTTGGAATATAACGAAACATTTTGCATTTACTTTCTTAGCATAATTCTCACGTTTTACAAGAAATCATTCCAGGAGGGAGTGTCCATACCTTTTATAATGATCAATGTGTTAAAATGACAATATCTATATTTTGAGTCTTATTGACACTTCAATAGTTTCATTCAAGTTTATTAACGTACTTATTCGCGAAATAGTTGTATTAATTACCATTTGTGCATTGAAAATATAAGTGAAATTCACAAGTCACGAAGTGGAGCACCGCTGGTCCACGCATGCCGCAGCCACCCAGCAGCAGGTATTCGGCAACACCGTGTGCCCATGGACATGTAGTGCGACAAAGTTCACGACGTCACCTTCACGGTGATAAGTAACATAGAAGTAACGAAGAACATCCATTTTATATCATTCATTCAATTTCATTTCTGTAAATTAATATTTCATTGGTCATATCATCCCATTCACGTAGACTAGAAAGCCAATATCAATAAATCGTATGTGCAATGAAATTCTTGTAACTTTGTCATCCTCCGCCTCCCCTCTTAACCAGCGCCATCCCTCTCCCCCCCCGGGCACCTCTCAGCCCGGTGCGGTGTACAATTTACTTTGTATAGAGAAGGACCTTTCAGTCTGCTCGCGCCCCCCTCCCCGTTCCAGGTATTCTTCCCCCTTCTCTGTACAGGTGTTACAGTTCGTAGGTAAATATATTCCATATATTCGTGTGAATGTGAATGTTTTCCTTCCACCTTTCGCATCTGTTTAAAGTGCCACGCATTTCGCGGGCGCAGAGTTTGGAGTTATTCGTCTGGCCTTTAAAACTTTAAACCAAAAGAAGCGACAAATAGTGAATTGAAAAGAAAACCATCGAAGAAACACTGTGTTTGCAAATTTCTTATTATCTGACATTTGTGTATCTATGTTCGGACGGTTTTGGATTAATGAAAAATAAAAAAACGTACGACAGTATATTTATTCCCGAGGACTGAGAATTAGTTAAAGAAAGTATGTATGGAAACCCCAGAGCACTGATATTTGCACCCTTACATACATGAGTTAGATCAGACTAACAGAGGAACTGCACTGCTCTTGCTTAAGCCACTACGGCTTCAGTTCAACTGTGAGCTTTGTTTCCAACATTATGTCGCCCAAAATGTGCTTTTACAAAAAGCGCAAATTTCAGCTGCATTCGCTTCTAGCCAAATTCAAATAGAAATATATGTTTAAATATCTTTTTACGCAACGTCGCTTCGTACAGACAATTTTGTTGCGGGCTTTTACATTATTATATTAAGGGAAGTTTATGTTTCAAAACTTTCTATTTATTGTCAATCGAACTTTTACCATTACAAAATTTCTTTTCGCACTTCTAGTCATATTTTGAAACTAAAACACGAGAACAAAGTGTAAGTTTTCACGTCTCAATTCACAACGCATCATGACATCTCTACTATAATAGATATCCAGATCGAGTTCAGCCAAAATTCTGGAGGAGAATTGTAGCGGCCGGCACATCTGATTACTAAAGTTTTTCCGGATCACTACCAGGCGAATGCCGGGGCAACTCAATAACAAAAGAGCAGCGGTCCTCGCGTGATCTTTTCGTCATCATCCTTGCCTCCCCACTCCCCTTACACACACACACACATTACAGTACTACAGATGTCGATATTTAGAGCTTGTTCTGGCTGGGGCGGTGCCAACTTCTGGAGATACGTTGTTGAGGGAAACACTCGGTAGCCGATGTCTAAATCGGCGCTGGATATCACACTGACAAGACAAAAATCTAAAATCCTGCCACCGTCAGGACTCGAAATTAGGGCCTCCGGTTAGAGGGACTGCAGTGACACCAGTTGATATTCTGAGTAAATTCTGTCGGTTTTGACCTAAAGATATAGACTAATGAGATTGACATTTACTACGTAAGGGTAGTTGTTGTGATCTCATTATTATTCTTACAACTTTACAATAGAGATATCCGTCCAAAAAATAAAATAAAATAAATCGTGATGCAGCCGTTCATAGACTTGGATTAAAAACTGGTTCTTCAATAGATCGGACAGAAGAATTGATTCACAGATTATTTAGTGTTTCGGTTGTGTTTCTGCCGCTTTGGAACGTGGAATCGTCGCCGATCTCCACGGTGACTTGAGGTTTCCGTCCCTCAGGTACAGACACGTATGGTACTTGAATACATACAAGTGTAAGTGTGTGTGCGTGTAAGGGAAGAGGAGGGAAAGTTCATGCGCGGTTCGTGGCCAGTTTATTAAAGTACTGTTCCGGCATTCGCCTGTTAAGGAAAAAGAGGAGATTCCAAGCAGCAGAGACGCACACTCTCAGACGGAGCGTAGTTATAAATTTCCAAGAGGAGCTAGCAAGTCATGAAGATCTAATTTAATAAGATGGAAGGTAAAATATTCAGCTTTGTTGAGAAAATCCAAATCAAGAAGTAAGAAAGGGAGCATCATTTATATGAATAATGGAAAAATTTGGATCTTCACGCCGATCTTTGAATAAATTCAAGTGGGTTATAGAAATGAACAAGAACTAAACGATCAAAAACAGGTCTGGATTGGAAAACCTCAAATCCCTCCATGGCAAATGATGATGATATAGTAAATGCAAATGTCCCATAAAATAGTTTGAATTTTACATTTTTATAGATCATGTTTGTAATATTTTAGAACTTGAAATTAAGAATCAACTAATCGCATGGATTTATTTGTATTTTTCAATTAAAATCAAACTGTCTCATTTATTTTCGATTTTTCACAAGTTTTTAATTGCTTTTTAACATTTTTGTTAATATTAGAAATAAATAATATATATTTTGAGTTTATTATTTTTAGATTATAAAATGTTTTATATTTTGCCCCGAGTTCCTGGGTATCTAACAAAACCATGTATTGATTCTCATATTACATGGCTGGTGGATGCGCAGTTTTCTTTTCACTTCTTCGCGCATTGAAAATTAGTAATAAAGATTTGTTTATTATCACAAAAAGGTTTCGTACCTTTCTATTTTCATTATTGTAGTTTTGTAACTCATTAATTGTACCATAAACCTCAATACAAATGCACTTCGAATTTATTTATTGTCACTTTCGACATATTTCTGATACCCTCTTTACTATTTCATACATTTCGCAAGGAACTGATAAGTTGCATCCAATGCGTCATTTCAGATCTGGGAAAAGATATTTTATAATCAGAAGAAAAAGTGGCAATGGATAGGAAAGCCGCTCAATAGCTCTTACGAAAAAAAATAAGTTGACTGTGTGGTAAGTATTACAAAATGAAAAGAACTGACTGATAGACGCATGTCCTGACCTCTCTTAATAGTCGCTGATTACAACTTTATTTTTATCGGTTATGATGAACAGCGTAATACCAGATTTATTATTTCTCTCCTTATTGTAGAGATTTTTAACTACTTACAGCACTTATTTTGGCTTATATTCAACTCTTTAACACTGATTTATACATTGTTTATTCAAGTAATACCGATAAGAATTAAAAACCTAATTTATGAATTTAACCCCTCGAAAGAAGGATATGTTTAATTCATTAAGTTTATCGTTTACAATATTCTAGAAGCAATAACAAAGTAGGACATTTTATGCGTACTCGTAAACTATCAATAAATTTGTAGAGGACGCGGGATGATAGAAACCTGTATGGTGAAACTTAATTTCGTAAAATTTTGGAACATCTCCAAAACCAAACATTACAAGAACTTCAGCTGACAAAAATACAGTAATGTGGATTAGATTATCTTCCTCTAAACTCTTCAATTATTTATTTTTCCTTATAATAGGTTATTCGGATAAGTAAACACCCTGGAACGCAGAGCACTTCAACTAGTTTAAAACAAGGTATTTTATATTGAAATAAGGTTTGAGTGTTAAAATGTTTCACAGAATTTTCGGAGTTCGTTCTCTCAAACAAGACACCTGCTCGGATCTACACACAGACTGAGGAGCTACGGCTCCTTGAGATTCCCTCGTGAGACATCATTTAGCTTAAATTACGTCCCAGCGCCATTTGCGTTCTCGATACTGATGCAATCGAGTTATGACTTCCTTTACCTATAAGACATGAATTAAGGCGAGGTCGCAGAGGTACAAGCGATATTAGTATGTTTTCATTGATGCGATTTAACTACAACTCTCGTCTATGAACACATTTTAAAGATGCACTACTTCAACAATTTTACAGATTTAAAATTACATACATTGTTCACTCAAATTTAAGACCTTTACAATACTCTAATGGAATCGCCTGCGCATAGGCAACCCACTCTACTCCTCTGTGCGTGTAACGTTCCTTTCTGGTTTTCGTCATCTCTGCTACACTTCCCCCACCCCCTTCCACAGCTTCCTCCAGCTCCCCTCATTCTCACGGCGATGACGACCAGAACTTATTTCCAAGTTAGATCGTCAATTATTCTCGGCCAATTGCGCTATCAGTAATAATCACAATTCATTTAGTAGGAATTTTTGTAAGTATTCTGAATTTTCTTGAATAATTCGCATACTCATTGATGTTTTGGTGAGTTGCTGTTGTTGTCATGGGAACAAAATAACAATTGTTGTATGGAAGTCCCAGAGCACTGATATTTACACCCTTACATACATGAGTTAGGTTAGACTAACAGAGGAATTGCACTGTTCTTGCTTATGTCACTTCGGCTTCAGTTCAACAGTGAGCTTTGGTTTCATTACTGTCGCCCAAAACGTGCTTTTACATAAAACGAAAATTTAAGCTGCAATCTCTTCTAGCAAAAATAAAATAGCAATATATGGTTAAATATCTTTTCACGAAATGTTGCTCCATACAGATAATTTTGTTGAGTGTTTTTATTTCTAACAATGATAAAGGGAAGTTTATTTTTCAAATCTTTCTATTCATTATCAGTAGTACTTTTGACATTAAAACTTTCATTCTCACTGATAGATATATTTTGAAAATAAAACATAACGTGAACGAAATGTAAGTTTTTTCCTGTATCCTTGTAAAAAATTGAAGGAAAAATTTGTAGTGTTTTTTGAGAATTTTTTAATAATTTGCTTCAATTTCAAACAGAAATTCCCAAAACGTTAAAAAAATTTGAATGACCTTTTTTAAAGATCTTATGTTTTAGAACAGATTTCATTTACGACAAAATATTCTGTATTGTACTTTTGTACTATTAATTTTTTGCAGTTTTATAAAATACAGTTCACGAAAAATGGTACTGGCACAAATTTTATAACGTCCTTTGATACATACGAGAAAAATTTGAAACACTTTTTGAGAATGAAATTGTGTAAAAATTCAAAGTTAAAAATAATTTGGCTACCACCAATGATAACAGTAATAATTTCATAATATGAAATACTCGGACTGCAGTCGCATTTATAGATTTATTAATTGTTGTTAGATTTCTCTGTACTCTGCAGGATAAAAGCAAAAAATCCATTAAACCTTTTTTGTCTAAAGATAATTACATTTTGATCAATAAAGGCGAGAATAAGCAACATTAACACATTTAAAAAATAAATTAGCATTTATTAGTGAAAAAGACATTTTTGGGTATTATTAAATTCGCATTTAATCCTCTTAATGCTTCAAACTGAATAAGTAACCAAAATATTGCGTTCTCCATTGAAGGATAAATAGGCAAATTGGCAAAAATCCGCAACTGATTAATAATATTTAAAAACATGTATCAAATAGTTTGTTTACAATACGGTATGTGAATTTATAACATAACTTTGTGAAAAATTGCATGTAATCTTATTCCTTATCTTTCAAACTAAAACACGTATACTAATAGAATATAATGAAAAAAGGGAGTGTTTGACATTAAAATCTACATAACGAATTGCACTAAAACCGTTTTTATTTAATGCTGTTAACTACATGCAGATAAAAAGGACAGAATGGAAGTTAATGGCCTCGAAAAGTACTTCTTGTGATTTGTATTTCTTTTCAAATTGATTACTTTAGAAGTGAACACCTCCTAATATCCATTTCATAGTCCAACGTAAAAAAATTCATGTTGATTTCCTAAAGCCTTTCCCAGTAATCATCCCAGCTATTCGGGGTCCTCAATAGACTGCTTTTCATTCAGGAGCGCAGTTGGCGTAGAAAAATTCTATTAAAAACAGATTAATCAGGAGACGAACGAGGGGTTAATGCAACAGTGTTTGATGTATATTTAAACGATATCTCATCGCATTTTTCACTCTTTAATACGCTCAATAGAATATTAATCTTTAATAATTAATTAATCTTGACATACACATTTTTAATGGAATTAAAACTTTGTGAAATATATAAACTTTTTGGAACTGTTGATGAATATAATCAATGAAGTTATGGCATATTCTTTGAATGAATTCTTACACAAATTCACCTTTTCCCCGTCTGTGATTTTCAATTGTAATTTTATTTTTGTATCCAAACATACCAATAACCTGATGAAAAACTATGGTAAACTACACTTCAACTTCCTGTTTATATTTCAAAACATTTATCAAACCGTTTATTTACAATAAACGGTTTGATAAATGTTTAACATAACTATGTGTTAAAGCTCTTTTTCTTGATCTTTCAAAGTAAAACGTCTGTGATTCCCCGTCTGTGATTTTCAACTGTAACTGTATTTTTATCTAAATATACCAATAACTTCATGAATATTATGAACAACACTTCAACTTCCTGTTCAGTGTATACATAATAGCGAATCGACTTCTGAAAGTTCGTAGGCCGGGAGGCGAAGGTTCGAGTGACAATGTGGCGGTTGCAGATTCGGCAAATGGCCGACGACACTAGTTATAGTGCGATTTGTATGTAGCTGCCTCTCAAGGTCCTTCTTCGCGATGGAATATGTCTCGGCATTTCGCGACAAAAGCGCTGCTTGATACGGCCGCGATCATGCGACATCTAGCGGCGCGATCGAGAAAGACGCGAATTGCCGTGATATACCCCATCATGAAGACAGGCCTTGAGAGGCAACTCTATAAAAATCGCTCTATAAATAACTGTGTCAAAATCGGCTCTTCTAACCCTTGTCTCGGTTTAACTGAGTTGTGTTTTTTCTTAATTCATTAGAAAGTCCAAAACTCTGAAAACAGTAAAAAAATTAATGGTATATCATAAACACAATTTTACTCAGGATATATGATCGTGAGATATGAATACATTTCACGAAATGAAAATAAAAACATTCGTATGGAAGTAATTTTCGATGCACCCAAACCTGCCAATATTTCAGTATTTGCATTTGCTGACACAATGCGCATAGTCACCCTACTTCTTCATTCGCTCGTTACAAACGAAAACAACACAGTTCATGGTTATTTTTTCTCTAAATGATACGGTAATACTCGTAATATTTTTCAGCAGGTTGACATTTTTAAATCATGTTTGATTTGAATTATTTTACGAGTAGTAAAATAACAGCAAAACTGTACGTGACGTATGGGGGAAAAACTCGTATAGACTGTAACCAGTTTCTTTACCTCCACTGTCCCTTTTTAACTCACTTACATACAATACTTACATATTGGAATGGGAATAAAATTGCCAACAATGCTTGGTTAGCAAACTAGAAATTTTCGCTCCCAAGTTGTAAAAAAACCTTCAGTAAACGAACTACGAATTTGATTTTATTCTATTGCTTCAAAACCCAACACTCGTAGTGGAAAACACGTACATGTAGACCACAACTAGCCAAAGGAGACCTGAAACAAACATGCGCATAGACAAGCTTCATTTATAATCAGAAGCAAAACAAGAGGATATCTCAGCATTTCCTCAAATAATCAGGGAAACAAAACAAAATATCTGATGTACCTGGGGTTCAAAATTGCGCATTTTCATAAACGCTCAAAAGATATTTTCTCAAAAGAAACCTTAGATTTTTCAACGAAAATTTGCATAAAGGTATAATTTTCACTATTTTATAATAGTTTGAAGGTCTTATGTCAGGTCTACCATTAGCGACCAAAAAAGTTGAAAAAATGAACTTTGAGCAGCTATTGATGGATGGAAAGTGGGTGAGGCAAATCCGAAAAGCTATTGCATGCAAAAGAGATTAGATAACTAACCAGTACGAGGAAATCTCAGAGATTTTGTAGTGCTACTAGTTACTTTCTCGTATACATACGTATATACGTAGTAATACAGCGCGACATGAAAGTCGTTCTCTGGTGGCACATTGCTCATGAAAATGCTTGCAACAGAAATTATGTTAATAGCTTATAAAAAAATAAAACGTAAATACCACAACAGATGCTGTAAGTGTTGTGGCCTTCACTTGTTTCACATCAATCTGTTTGCCCTTGAGAGACCTTGACTCGGCCCAGTGCGGAGAGACTTCCGTGGCTTACTACTTACGTAGTATAGAGAACATGTACTGCTGCTCGGGATTTCAGCATAAGTACACCTTTTGCGATCCCTAATCTCCAAAAGGTGTTTATTTTTCAAAACCTCCGGCAAAAACTTTCTGTCCGGCCTTCTGTGAATTACACTAACGCCTAAACTATTCGTATGATTTTTCTCTTATTTTTAACAAATGTAATTGTTTTGATAGCTCTCTTGTGTCATTAGTTTTTACATTTGTGTATTTGGATACATTATTGCTTTGTGATTCAAATGTTGTCTAATTTCTCGGCAAGTTAAATTTTCCAAATTTAGCATTTTTAGAAAAGTACTTCTCTCCCATACGCACATACAGTTTTGTCTGTTTTTGACTAAATAAATTAAACCAAACGCTCGAACAACATTTTCGGAAAGCCAGCTACACACCTTTTAATTAAACATTAGTGTGTATAGTGCTAACTACTCTGAATAAGATGACATAAACTGATGATGTCCATGTCCATTTTGATGAATTCTTTTGTATTTTTAAAACACGATTTTTTAAAAATATCTTTCATGTCGTGAATATTTACATTACCACAATTTTCTATACATTACATAGGCAGACAATAAAAAATCATCAGAAATAAAACTATGTATGAATTAGTATGTATCACGCCCATTAGTATGTATCCCAAATATGTATTTATAATTCCTCTACCACGTATCATTTTTGTGGTAAGATGATTTTAATATTGCGAATGTGCGAATTATCCTCCACAAGAAGAGCTCATCTAGTCAACAATTGAAAATCACCAGAAAATATACGTGAGATTTCTAAGTGTCATGTCCTGATTACACATATGTACTTCGAATTTCTCTAACACGAATAGTTTCTGAGATACGACGGTTTTCATATGATGACTGCGAATCCCCATCGGCAAAGCCGTTTCTTCAGGAACTGCTTTTGCTACGGATGAAATGAGCTCTTGCTTTAACAAACTTACCTCATAAGAGACGAAACGGAAGTATCTTACGAGCCTCAATGTTTCTCTCGTTGATCCCAACATAATATTACTCCCTCTTCTTTATATAAAACTTGAATTATTGTTGGGGGAAGAAGATGGTACGGCAAATTGTGGAGCGTTCTAGTATCTCTCCTGAAAATTTTCTAAAAATCTGCGCAGCAAAAATCAAGAAAGGGACCTCCTCAAATCCGAGATTTTAAAAAACGATGCGTCCAGGCAAATGATGATTCCAAAACAACAAGACACCAGGTCTAGTTTTCAGTGGTGTGTAAACATTTTCCAGGGACAAATAAATTTTCTAATATTGGTATGAAATCAAGAGACTTTTGTGTATATTTCAAAACTACACGGCTGTAGAATGTAAATTTATGTTACACTTTCAGAGCGTTTCCACCAAGACATCAGAGAAAAGGACAAACGATACCAAGGTTTCTGGAATGACTTGAAGATGGCAGATTTCTGCTGGATGTGTACAGAGAAGAATAGCAGCAGTCCACAAGAAACATGAGAGTTCAGCACATTTCTGAGTAAGCTTTACGAACACCATTTGTAAGGAAATGGAATATAGAAGTTTTTGATGCAATAAATGGATTTGCAATTGTAGAAAAATAGTAGGTAATAGCGCAAATCTGATAACAAAATATTAATCAGTGTTAAAAACTGGATTAGAAAAATATGCCATTATTGAAAACTGTACTTGGTTTTCTCAAGAGTAAACCACTTTTACAATATTTTTGTAACTCTCCTGAAAAGCTATCTGTCAAGAAAGATTCAATAATTGCTTCAAATGTTGTTTTTAAGGAAGTGAGAATTGTTCGAAGAACATATCTATATAATACTGAATAAACCTTTATTGAAAATTTGTTTCCAAAATCCATGGAATCTTTTTTATTTTTATTTGATATTCTTTAAGAACGAAGTTACATTTATACATTTTTAACATATAAACACGTTTCATTATTAGCTTTCCTTCTTAATGGAAATAATAGGGAAGTGGAAAGGGGAGGCTAGGGATAAACATGCCAGAGAAAGCTTTCTTCCCCAGCTGGATGGTGAGATATGGTGTTGACGCATACGTCGGCTTGCACGGTTTCCCACATCCATGTATCTCCCACCAGGGAGCAAAACCCCAGCCGGAACAATATCTAATACTGGTCTCCCGAAACGTGTGGTGGCGTAGTGCGTGTAAGCGTAAATGTTTATATGTAAGGAATGATGGTAGGACAAAGAAGAGGAAGAAAGGGTTGCGTGTGGTCCGTGGCCCGTTTGTTAGGGTACTGCTCCAGCGTTTGCACGGTGTTGAACGGGAATCTACAGATCGGAGTAGCCGGTGGCTAGAATCCTCCTCCAGACAGCGTTTAGGTAATCGACATAGCTATTCTAGCAATATCGAAACCGGGACTCGAACCCTGATTAGGATTCTAACTCTAAAACCTCTCGATCAGAGACACGCACTGGCATCAGTGATGTAGGTAGACAAGACAAATGGTCGTAGAGAGGGATGTTAGCGTCGTCTGTCTTCTCTTCAAGTGATCACCTCGTACAGAAAGCGAGCGACGCCAGAAGAAAACCGCATCCCAGTGTGACGGAGGTTCGAAGAGGTCCTCCAGAACCAGGACCCTGAGGTCGGCGTAGTCGGAACTGACCACTTCCACCAATAGGCGTTGTACTTGCAGGTTGTGCTTTAAATTACTGAAACAAAATACGTTAATGCATTCCGTGGTGGCAACATATATATAATATTTATATATTATATATTATTTATATATATATATTATATAATTCGTGGATATCTCAAGATTATTAATAAATGATAGCGGAAGTATCAACCACAAAGCACTTTATTACAAAAATAAAAATAAAGTATCATTCTTCCTACGCTGCATTCACGTTATTAATTACGGATGGCGGAGATGTCAACTACAAAATAGATTATTTCAATATAAATTTTAATAAAAAGAAAACTCAGCCATACACGTGTTTCGGGGACCACTTCTTCCCATATTAGAGTCTCCAAGTAACACGAATAAAACACGTAGTAATAGGTCTTATGTTGGCGCCATCTGTATGTCAACTAGATCTACCGTAGACGACATACAAGATGGCACAACTTAAGACACACTACGTGTTTAATCCAAGTTCCTTAGGGCCACTTGTCAATGAAAAATTTGAAAGAAATAACGTTTGAGAATTTCTGAATGTGCGCAATTTGGCATTCATTTTCACAAAAATATTGAATTTACAACAAACTTCATAAGAAATCAGTCGAAGTTCTGCATCAACAATGCAATTAATTATAAAATAGAGGTGCTACAGAAGAGCAACAGCATCCTATACTAATTATTACAGAATATCTGAATCAGAATATCCTAGTTCGTTCAGATTCATTGCAGAATGACGATTTTGAACACATTTGTTACTGGTTAATTCCTAGCGTGACCGCACACTGTTAGAGGGATGAAGGCCACACGGGCAGATGACAGACAGTCGTTTTGCTGTCAATTTTTTGATGGCTAGGACCCCAACCCATGGACTTTGAGTGTACAGTGTATTGAAGAAGCAAGTTAGTAATATAAGAATAAGAATTATCCAAAATTTGCGTTATAAGAGCCGATTTTTTTCTTTTAAAATATTTGCTGATTTATGCAATAGCATTACGATTTCTGTTTACTACGTATTAACTACATTAGAATGTATGTGTCTGGACCACCTGATGAGCTTCAGTGGTATTCCAGCCTCGCTCGAGTTATGCAGGCAGGGCGGTAAAGCGATCAAGAATCAGGCCAAGTCACGGGGCGAATTGGTATTGTGGGGTAATGAGGTGACTTGAAATGCCCTCTGGGACGATTGTGAAGTGAGTGCGCGAGCATATTCATGCAACAAACGTGATAAAATGCTGTAAGAGGAATCAAAAACCATGTTTGTGTACCAACAAGTGCAAACATCATTAGACTTCTGACTTGAATATGGTCGTATTGTAAACATCCGCTAAATATCGTTTAGACTTTTGCTGCCAAGTTTCCTGGAGAACATCATATAGTCATCAAGTGATTAAAGTTCCTAATACTCTTGTCACTCGATTGTTCACCTTAGCTAATGTGCTTTGTGGCTGGTTCGATTCACGGGGGATCAACAAGAAACCATGAAGACGCCGCCAAAAGCAATTGGTGGATGAAAAACCCGCATACAGAGTTAGCATTAGAAATTCAGATATTCTGAGGGGGCGCTGCTGGTCGTCAAACGCCAGTCGGCGATCGTTAAGAAAGGTGCAAAGCTTTAGGATTGGATGGAAACTCTCCAAGCAATCGCAGTGCAGCAAGAGAATGACACCCATCCAATGACGGTCAAGTAATCCACAATTCACTGCGAAAAGAATTCAGAAAACATTCTTCTGCGCAGGAGGAGTTTCTTGGACCATACAAATCATTTTATCGTCTTGTACTACGTGAACTGTCATATGCTAGTTTTAACTGCTGTTTTACAGAGTTTCGACATAAACCAAAAAAACCAGCTGCAACAACATACCCATCGATGGCTCTCGTAGCTGTAGTTTCTTGTTCATAATTCCAGTAGGTTGTTGTTTAACTTCACGACAGAATGGCGATCCAACATGCTTTGCCATAATCCACAGTAGAGATTCAATCGTCATAATCATATCTTGATCATCCCAAGGGTTTTGTGCAGGGATGTCAGCCCCAAATGCGAACTACCATCCCACGGCTCGTCCTCTTTGCATCGCTGGCTTCTTTTATTGGTGGTCTCGGGTGCAATTCTCTTGGAAAGTAGCAGGGCCAGTCGTCCAGTCAATGGCCGCAAACGTTTGAATCCATTTTCTCTAGCTTTGTCAAAAAAATGCATGTAACAGTCTATGGCGATGTAATTGTGTTTGCAAGCACTCCGGATCAAATTGTCTTAAGTCCATCGGGCTTTTTTCTTCTAAGAACTTACCTTCCGTAAAGTTTTGTTCGCTTTAAAAACTATTATCAATTGGACGAATTATTTTATGAGTCTGTTTTTTTAGCATGCGCTGATTATGCACGTAAAGAAAAGCTGTAATATTGATAAAATTTCACATATTCGTCCAGTGTTTTAGCATATTTGTGAGAGCGTGGCAGAAGATTGAAACAAACGTCACGTACATCCTCTCTAGTAAACGGTATTAAACGAAGTTCGGACTGCATGATAGCATTTGTATAGGCATTATTGAGACAGGAAATACTCTTCAATGCGTAATCCACACATATGCGTGTGTTCGAGGTTAATCTTGAATTGTTGAAAAATGCCGCACATGTCAGGGGCACTAGGCTTCCTATATTTCCTTTTGATAGTTGAATGAGATATAATATTGCAAAGAACAGTTTACGTTCCTGCATTTTGTTGGCTGCACGTGTTTCGACCTTTTAGAGAATTTTTTTGTAAGAACAAATAAATTTAAATAATCTTCTTATGCTAATGCCGATCTTGGAGAGTATTGTAGTGGATATGTCCCAAACTTTCTTTAGCAACACCATTAATGTATTATACTTTTACTCTTGGGAAATCGTCTGTAAGGGTCCTGCACAAAATAATGACGTTACATTTAAAATCGTAACTCATTACCTTTGTCCCTAGAAAACCTTTTTTAGAGACCTCCGATTCTTTAAACCGTACAGAGAAAAGTGAACATAATCCGTCGGTTACGTAAAACAAGTATTTTATCCAGAGTAACCTGGTGTAACTGGTTCTCCCTTTGTGTTCGGAGCGCTTGATACGCAATTCCCAACTGTAATGGTTCTCCTTACACAACATAATTCTATTACTTGCCCACAAAGACGGAATACATTAGGAAATAAGGAAAATTGAAATGAATAACTGACATACATGTAGATATCGTTAACATATTTTGGTTACAAAAATTATAAGATTATATTTAATGATTATTCACCTTCTGTAGAGATTTGAACAAAATAGACGTTTTACTGGTATCCCGGTAGAAAACCCGAACAAAATACACGGTTTTCCGGTAGAATAACCGGAAGATTTCTATTTACATTTTTTAAATGAATCTATCTGTTAGCTTAATTATACCTTCTTTTACTAATTGACACTAAAGCTTACTGATTTGATGTTACATGAAATTATCAACCTATCCATTATCACAAAAAATATGATTTTATAGAGTCACAGAGCGAATAAACTTCAGATAAACAAGTTCGTAAACAAAACTTAAAAATAGTATTTAAAATAATATATAAAATGTATTTTAATAGGTTTTATTTTCTGTCTATGCAGTATAGATGAAAGTTTTGCCTGCTACGGGCCGGAGCTGAGATTTAAGGATGCCATGGTTTAAAGGTAGATGCTTTTCATAGCCGTTTTGCTAACAAGTGTGAAATTATAACTCCTATTGCAAAAATCCTGGCAATTCTACGTTAAATACTCTTTTAAATCCTTATGTAAAAACTATCTAAAAGGTTCAAAATGAAGCAATGTCAGATTGCAATATTTACATTATCATGACTCAATCGTTTCTGATGAAATTTTGTTGGTGGATAGTATGAAGGACGTTTTATAGAATGCTGTAAGTCGGATGTTGGTTGAAAACCCCTAGTTTTCAAAAATTGAAAACATTCAAACCTTTTTCGGCGTCTGCCTACAACTGAAAAGTTATGAGTATACAATTTTTTCTAAGAGAAATATGTTAATTCATAACAGTTCTTTAAAAAAAGGTTATGATCAATTTTTTTCTAAACATGAGTATTTTTTGCAAAAGTTTGTGACAGTCAATTTTTATTTTTTTAAAAACCGCTCAACGTTTTTTGATGAAATTGGATACTTGGCATAAAGAACGCTTAAGAGAATGGTGCAGGTCTCATGTTCATTTAATGCGTGAATTTACGATTTTTCAAAATTCGGCGCCTTCTTACAAATACGATTGTGAAGATCCAATTTTTTCTTCAAGATATGTGTTAATAAAAAGCAGGTCTTCAAATAAAGTCACGTTGAATATTTTTTACATTTGTGTACTGTTGCGTACTTTTGCGACCGATATAGCTCGCTCGAATTGACTGCGCTTTGTTTTCGGCGCCTTTTTATAAGCACAATTGTGAAAATACAATTTCGTTCTGCATGAACTGTGTTTACCAAAAATAGATCTTCAAATAAGGTCAAGTTCTTCTTTTTAAAATATTAGTATTTTTTGAGTAAATTAGGGATAAAATTAAATGCCCTCTGCGATTTTACTGCGCTTCGTGAACAATTCCACTCAGTTCTACGTTTCTATGCTTACATTCGCCCTTTTCTTATATGTTTGCACATTAGTCTTTTAAAAAATATTTAAAACCTATTTCAGACAATCTAGCTTTCAGGGTACATCGGATTGAAATGCTACAAGAATTTGACAACAATGACTCGGGAGCTCATTTAGGTGAATTACGTCTCATTGTTGGGACATTATTTACGTGTATGAATAGCAGTTATAATTGTATAATTAGTTTTGATATTTCCCTTAAAATATTTAGTTTCTGCACCAAATTTTGCACGATATGAGCAGTGTTGTTCAGTATTCAAGTACTTGTATTTGTAACACGTATTTTAAATACATTACCCTATTCATCCAAGCCAGTTGAACGACAGTTTTCCATTGTAGGTTTCATACACAAGTTTCTAGGACTTTATTAGGTGATGATTTGTATGAAAGTCGTTTTAAAAGGAAATTCCTTTTCTTTGTTCTAGTTTGTTGTTCACATTATTCTTTTTAGACCAATTTTAGTATGAAGGCAGATGATGGCGCGTATTTTAGAGGATCGTGACGGAAACGCGTAAGTGGGCAACACCGTGTGCGTCGAGCTCTTCATTTAAAACGAGCGACAAGAGTTCTTACACTTCCTTTGATGTTCTGAGGTACATGTAAAGATCCCCCCTCCCAGCAAATCTTACCTTTAATTTTATCTGAAGTTTTATGGCAATAATCAAAATATATATTTTGTTGGATAGAGATTAAAATGTAGAATAAGTTTTGAATTTTGCAACTTTCCATAAATCAGGAGTTTCAACAAAAATTACATCTGCACCATTCACATAAATGTCCTTCATACTATTTCAAACTAAAACGTTGGAGATTTCTTTTTTAATGTCCCAGGGGCTTAATGTAGTGGAAAAGGAATAGCTAACATTTCAAATCATTAAATATTCATTCATTTTTGTAATTTATTAAAAAAATATATTACATAACTAGTATAAAATATTATATAACTATTACTAAAAGCGATAAAGTGGTGCTTTTTTAGCACAACTAGTTTAAAAAATTGATTAGTTTTTTTAGGCGATTCAATTGCTAAGGTCATTATTCCCATAAGTGTAGGGCAGAATCTAAGAAACGAGAGTAAGAAATCAGGAGGGAGAGTAAGTGTTGTTAGTAGAACTCCACGTCCATGATGCGCAACTATCAGTTCTACGGCAATTCGGAAGCACAGGTCTTCAATGTTCATTGGGTCTTAGGGTGTATAATCAATGGCCCACATTTATTAACGAGAGAGGAATTATAAAATACAATAGCTTCAGAAATGAAGATGTCGAGTGCGATCTGCCAAACCGCACGCAACGGCCAGCCAGAAGTAGGTCACCTGGTTGCTCCAGCGGCAGCAGGGCTTATTCCGTCGCAGGGGGCGTTGGCGAGGGCGGGGCAGGCCGTACCTGTCCCCAGCCCCGGGCGAAAAGAGGGGAGGGGAGGGGACGGTGCCTGTCCCCGACGTGGTGGTTCGTGCATGGAGCGCGCATCGCTAAATGTGCGGGGTTGGCGCAGAGGTGGTGGTAGCGCCGGCAGTAGTGGAAGCAATGTCAGTGGCAAAGGCAGGGGGGGGGGGCAAGCACTGCTGTTCCGAATGAAAGATAAAGTCATACTTCTATTAAAAAGTAAAGACCCTTTAAAAAAGATGGTTATCTGCAACAGGGAGCTGTGTGTTAACGCACATACGAGGATATTTTTATGAGTCTTATTGTAGAACATGGTTTATTGAGAACACTCATTTTTCGCACAAAGTATAACCGTTTCGTTGATCGTAATTTTAATAAATGAATGCCGTTAATGACTTCAATCTAAACTATTAAATCATATGCCGTTGGAATGGTAAATGTTCTACTGGAATGGTAACGCATCTTGTTAGCATCAACCTCTGATTTTTAAGTGATATTATACTGCATAAATTACCCCCACGATGAAAATTGATAATTTATTTCTTCAATTATCAAATATCATTGTCCGATTCAAAGAAGTTGAAGGTAGAAAAAACTCTGAATTCTCCTCTGAAATATATTATCGTTTTTTCCGTCATACACAGGTACTAGTGGTGCTTCAATCGCTTTATTTTCTCGCATGATTTGTAAGTTTTGAAATTTACGCAAATTTACAGATATCAACGAAACCCTGCTCCATTTTTCCTGCTCCATTTTTATAAGCGTACTTCGCACTAACCGATAAACGTTTAAACAAAAATTTGAAATGTTTTTCAAAAAATCCGATTTTTAAAATTGCTTTAATGTCAAGCAAAATTACACGAAAACTTCTCATAATTCGAAAAAATGTTTTTGTTCTTATTCAGTTGTTCATGTACTTATTGAAATTTTAATTTTTTTCTTCCAAAAATTGCCGTTTCTTGCACTTTCTTTATTCAAGATAAGTGGTAAGTGAAAATGTAAAAGGAGAGAAACATTACAGTAACTTCAACACTGCGTATTTAGTTGAGAATATTTAACATAGATTATTCTTCTTATATCAATCTAGAAAGTTAATAGTTTTTCTTAATCTCTGAGACGAATAGAGCCAGGAATACGTCTTTATTTACACATGTTGGGCCCAGAATTCTCCATTAATTATTATTTGGTATCAGGTAATCAGTGACAAATTATCCGAGATTATTGCAGGTTAATAAAAATTTATTGCAGAATTCATTTGATCGGTTGGACGGGTTTTGAATTCTTACATTGATTTTGTACAATAATGAAATTTAATGAAGATAAACCTATATTTAACACTTATTTTAACTTGTGTAATATCCACAATAAACACCATCACTACCTGAATATTTTAACATTTTTATTTTGTATATTATAACATTTCTTTCTATAACTTTACTTATTTAAGGAATGGAAAAGACAATTAATACGACGCCCCGAATATATTCACCTTTGAAACTCAGAGGTTGAGGATAGTCTCCAACACAACTCAACGACCAACCCAGCGACATTTGCATGTATTTTCAGATGGGATTTATCTGCGTTGGCGGTCGCTGGAACATCGGGTTCCTAAATTATCCATTCATTGTGTTGGATACGGTGTTAAACATTAATTCAACTTTGCCAGAAAATGACTAAAGATGTAATGGGATGAGGCTTCCCTGGAGATGGAATGGAACTGAACAGGGCAGATGTGGCGGGAACGGGAATGATGATAGAAACATAGGAGCAGGAGATGAGATTTGGGATGAGCTGGAGAAAGCCTGGAACGGGTCCTTGATGGTAAATTGATTCATCTTTCCCGCTTGCTGGCGAGATCC
>BOPP01000025.1:4574209-4588646 GCA_017312745.1 Gryllus bimaculatus
GGGCGCAGGCAAGGCGGAGCGCCCTTGGGCTATTCTGGGCTAAGGAAGGGTGCGGGCCACTGCTTCCCATGTCACGTGCGACGCGCCCGCTGTCGCAGGGAAAAGTTTCTCCAGGTGAGCTGGCAAAAAACGCGACGAGTTTCGGAAAATATTGCGACGGTTGTTTGGTTTATTCTTTCATTTCCCGAATCAGCCAGCGTCCACAGCTAAATATGTACACTCAGCCCTCACGGCTACGTGATTACACTTCTCAATAAAAAAAGACAATAATTATCTTTATTGTATATTTTTTTTATGACAGAGGTAAACCCAGGTTCCGTACAGACAATCAAACCACTCGCATATTTTAAAACACATTTATCATTATTGTCATTTAATACTCTAAAGTGTATTTGGGAATTGATGACCAGAGAACTAATTCTATTTTGAAATATACAAGTAGGTTAATTGTCTTTAAATAACGCGATAAAGATCCGAATGTCAGGAAAGAAACTTGAACTTCTTATTATGGGATTCTAGACAATTGGATGTTCAAGATCATTAGTGTGCGAAGTCAAAAAGAGGGAGGCAACCACATATCTGACCTCCTTTCCCATTAAACATTTTAGTTTACATTTTTGATGTTTTCCTTCAGGTCGATTTATTTGTGCAAAACATCGAGGTTTTTAAATTATATAAATACAATTTCCAGTATTTATTGTATTTGTGGGTTGTTGGCAATCAACAGACATTACAATTATCACTAATGTTGTTCTCCAGGAGGCACAAACCATTTGCTATTCTGAAACTTTCTCTAGTGTTGTTTCTTTTTTTATTATTTTGTATGTCATAATATTGTTGAATTGAAATTTGAACCTTCCCTTCATAGAACATTGATGAGAAAAATAAGGTGAAGATCAAATATAAGGAGGAATAAACGGAAAACAAAGTTTGGAACCAAGTATTAGAAAAAAAGGGTGTTTAATACTTTTTTAAATTTGGCACCTATTTCATTCAAAATTGCGCAAAAGTTCTATTATTTTAAAAAATGTTAATGACATTAATCAAAGAGCTAATTAGAGAGAGTACATTTAAATGAAGAAAAATCTGGATGTCAGTTTCGCAGTTGTAGGAAGACACCGAAAAAGTTTATTGCAATTATCAAATATTCTAAGTTAACAGTGAAATCATTATTCTATTGTTTCTAGAAATGTTTAAAAGATCTGATGCTATTTTGGAGAAAATGTTGAAAGGGTCCAAGGGTCTCCGTATAATATTCCCCCCCAAAATGTAATGATTTGTTTTCAGAATTTTAGAGCTTCAAGTCAAATAGTATCGATCAGAAAAAATTCATTTTCAAAAAGAAACTGTAGGGAACATTTAAATGCTAGTTTTGTTCATAGATGAACAGGCAGATAATAGGACGTACGTTTTGAAAAAAAAATAACTTTTTTCGGAATTAGGGAATCCCAAAACTGTATTTCCGCCGGAAATTCCAAATCGCGTTTCTCGAGCACACAATTTTCTTTATACTATTTATATTATTCCGTATACGTACTTTCTCACTATGTACATGCACTCGTATACGAGAAAGATACAATATATTAAATGCGTTACTTATTTGAAAGAGTATAATATTATTTTATGTAGAATTGCTTTTACTGTTTATAATTGTAATATTGTACAGAAACTAAAACAGATTTACTATTTTTCATACGAATAACTCTCATTGGACATATTTAAATTTTTACATTTTGTAGTTTTATTGTATCTTTTAATAATCTAATATACTTTTCTGAATTTGTTTTTTATGTTGAATCTTGAGAAATGTTAATTGTTTTGTACATGAAAACTAAATTAATTTTGACATTCACTTATTAAAATTTTGTTTAAAAATATATGTGCTCCTGGCTGCAGGAACTCTCAAGTCGAATCAAATTTTCCTCCAGTTTCTCATTACGAGTTGTTCGTTGCCTCGTGGCCAGAAAATTTTGCTTCACTGCTACCTTAACACATTGTACATTGTATATTGAAGTAGTAATAACATGACTGATCATTATTTAAATTTATGAAACTCTTTAGTCTTAAAGGCCGCCTACAGTAATGCAACCCATCTGACATCTTCGTTCGGCTGCTTGAGGTTCAGCAGATAGTAGTAGGGGAGATGAGGATATATTTAATTTTTTCGTGTTTTTATTTTCTGAAATAATCTAAAAAAAAATAATTTGCAATATTCAATAACTTTTGGTCATAACGTAAGGATACAGTTAATTATTCTTCTTTGTTAGTAACATTTTTGAATTACTGTTTACAAACCCCAAAATTGTATTGAAACGTGCCCAGCGGTGGAGCCTATTTGAATCTTTATGGGACACTCTTGACCATTTGTCTTCAACTATTTTAAAGGTATTTTCGAGTTTCTTTATTGAGTAGGTTAATCAATAAAAACAAGACAAATTTTCCTTAATTTCTAATAGTTTTAGTGACATTACTTAAAAATTAAACACTAAATAAAAATCAACCAGGTAAATTGCATAAATTTTACGGAAAACATACTCGTACATTAGCTTTGACGTTCAATGGAGGTATATCAAAAAACAAAATATTAGAGCTTCTCCGACGACTTGTTCGTTTTGTTCGCTGTGGCAACTTGAGACCTTCACTGTGCTAATATTCTACTGAACAGACCGGTTGAATTAGACCAGTATCTGATAGAGAGATCCTAGGGTTCGAGTCCCGACGATGACTGATTTTCAGTATTAGCAGTAAAGCTATTTCGTATTTCTCCAATCTCTGGACAAGAATTCCAGAAAACGGCTTCTCTAATTGGTAGTTTTTCATAGTTTGTCTGATCTCCAGGCAAATGCAAGAACAGTATCCTACACAGAGGCGACTTCTCTTGCCTCTTCCTTACCTTCTCCTCTCTCTTTACTTACATACACCAGTCGGGAGTTGGAATTTGTCCCGGCTAGACATCGGCCTGATGGAAGAGATGCTTGAATGAGGAAATCACCTGGCAACCGACGTGCAGGTCATCGGCGATTCTCTTCGTCAAGTGAACGAGGACACCTCCTAGATCAGAACGCTGCGTGTGGTTTTAGTGTCCAAAATAGCACTTCCGGGAAAGGCTTCAAAAAGAAGTTCAATATCTTTGCATGTCAATCGCAGGAGCCCTTGGAATGAAATCTCAAGGGTGGTTATATATGTATGCTGCTGTCGCCAGTCCACGCGAACGTCTCCACGACTCGATTCACTCGCGGGAGCTCAAGGACCTCCTATTCGCTTTAACACTTTCCGCCGACCTTTGGCTTTACCGTTGCTTACCTTTCGCTCGTGCGTTGTTTTGTATCGCCTTTCGCAAACAACAACTGAGCGCCGCAAGAATTGCTGTGCTATTAATTACCTTCGTACATCGGTAATTGCAAATTATTAATGATTATTCTATGAAATGCGTGCGGTGGGCAGTGTTAAAATCATCCTCTTTCACCATCCTGTTCTCTTTTCCAACCCCTTCATCATCACCAATGTCATCAATTTCGGTATCTTTCGCTTCATCTTTTCAAACTATTTTGAATCCTCTTATATACATCTCGCACGCATCTCTCAATCTCATTCTTATCCTCACTCTGCACGCCTTCATTCTTCTCCTCTTAACACTACCCTTCATCGTCTTCTCACCATTTTCTGAATCTCATCATATTTTTTCTCCTGTTAATTTTATGCCCTTTCAACTCCATCATGCTTGCCGTTTTCTCCCTATTTTTTCTCTGTCGAATTCACATCCTCATTGAAACTCATCAGCCTCCTTATTTTTCTCTTTCAATCTCTTCGGCTTTACGCCGAATATGGGGCTCAGGGCGTCAATCGATTTTACTGCAGAGCGTCTGATAAGAAGGTCGAAGAGTTAGAGCCCCGAAAGTGGCAGGATCTCGAGTGGCAGGTGGTCGAATTTAGCCTCAGTGTGGAGGAGAATTCTAGTGGTCGACTAGTCTGAGCCGTAGTTTTCCGAGGTTTTTGCCATCACAGGTACCGATCACGATATTTCCATTTTCTTCTTTGCTCTATCCTCTGTTTACACCTTTGCTCTATCCTTACTTACTTACTTATATGCAATACCCTATCACATATGCCGAATAATTGCTCAGGAGCTTTGAGCTTGCACCTGACTGGGGCGGTACCCCGCTTGAAGGAGATCCCTCGTTGGAGAAAAACCGCAGCCCTCCGGGTAAGATCGCCATTCATCGATCTTACCCCGAGGAAATTACCTAGCCGATAACGCACTCGGAATTACTAATCGAGCAATACATCGCCTTTCATCGCTCTACTTTTTTCAGTTGCTCCTCCCCATTCCCACTCGTCTACTCTTTCATCATCATCCTAGAATCTACGCATCTTCCCTGCCACTTTACGCATCGTCTTGTGTGCCTCTTGCTCATTCTTTATCCGCCTGCTTCTTCCGGGGCCGTCCTTCCGGAACGAAGGCCGCGCCCGGGCACGCGGTTGCGCGAGGAAGTATCGACTTCCTGGGATCGATAGCCTCTATTCCGAGCCTGCCAAAAAGGGCAGGCGCGCCCGGCCCTGTAACGTCCCCGGCCAAACTGTCCAAGCCCACAAAACGAAAAACAAAACCGCGCTCTCGGGCGCGTCCCCCAAATAAGGAGAGAGAAGAAAGACAAGTTGCGTCACAGCGCCACGCCGCGTCCAGGAGGCTGGGCTGGGCTCACCAGCGAGCCGGCGCGGATCGGTAGACACAACTTGCGTTGCATTCGCGAGCCGGCAGTGCGGAAGACCGCACGGGCCGTTTTGGAACGGATTTAGCCTGGCCGAAACGGCCCCATCGAGAAAAAAGCACTGTCATGAAAATCAGAGCGTATTGTCTGGACGAGTCCTGACCAAGAGACGGTTACGGTGTTCAATATGGACGGCACAACCAGCTCGGTATGGCTCACAGTCAAACTATAGTAATAAGCCGCTTCGTTCAGTCTTGCGATTAACATGGAGGATGTTTACGCTACGCAGAACCAGACGTTGGACAGTCGGAAAAAAATCCATGAAAGATGATGGCATTGTAAGAGATAGTAACGAAGCCATTTAGAAATGACTTACTGTAAACGAAATCATTGACAATTTGACTCTATGGAGTTATCCTGCAGTTATGTTGCTGGTAGTATCCCAGAAGTAGATGTCAAAGGAATCCAATCTTATAGTAATAAGTCTATACCAAAGGGAATTTTACTTGCCCGATATAGCAGGACACGTAGCAATTAAGAGCGAATTCCATCCGCGTCAAGTTGCACTAATACACCGCCAGGCTCTTGCTCAGGTACGCCGGAAGGCAGCGTTCTATCCAGATCCCTCGATAAGGTTGCGCCGCTACCTTAGAGCTACCAACATCACGAGCGGGTTCTGAAGCGCAGCTCTCAATTCGCCGGTACAAGGCCCTCGGTAATAACCCATGAGGATCGGCCTCTGCCACGCAACGAACCAAGACTCCAACTGGGGCCACCCAGCCTGCAACATCCTGGCTGCTCGGAGCCGGCAACTCTTCTCCTCACTGCGCCCACCTGAGCACTAACGTCGTGACGAAATCTTGGAACTCTGGCAGGAGATTTCAATTCCCTGCCGGAGCGTTAATTTGTAAGACCCCAACACGTTGTCAAATCTCCAATTCTGCGAGCGGATTCAGGATTTCTTCGGTGAAGAATAACTGCAAGTTCATGTCTTCACATTTGTTGACTTGGAGGACCTCGGTTGTGACGGATTATCACAGATGGATAGAGAAGTACGTAGGTACATTGAAGCTGCCCAATGTCTGGAGGAGAACCCTAGAGGGCGTTAACTCCAAACGGTCGATTCGTTGGTCTCTTCCAGCCTTTAAACCTGTTTAGGTGGGTCGGGGCATCAGTTGGTCCTATGCATCTTACCGGGAGGTTCTAGGGTTCGAGCCCAGACGACAGGATATTCGACTCTAAATAGATAGGTGGAGTTCAGCCGCTGACTGAAGAACAATTCTAGATACACTTCCACGTCCAATCCTCACCACTTACATGCACTTACTCTTACATGAACCATCCTACCACCCATGTTGGAAAACCATTAGGGAGCTTAGAGCTTCGCCAGGCTGCGGCGGTGCCCGCTGGTAGAGATAGCTGCTTGAGGAAAACCCAGATTGCCGTAGGTTGGCACCGGATCTTGTCATAGTGCATGAAAAATATACCCCCACCTTTCACAGATGGTTGTGATAAAATCTGCATGCATAAAATGTGAATTAATGTTTTTCTTTAAATGAAAGGGAACCCCTGTCGAATGAAAGAGGTATGGTATTTTTATTCGTCTATCTTATTTTCCTCCATTTACAACACCTTTGTCTTATTTATTTGTAATTAAGTGCCGATGTAAGGTGTATACGATGTTGCAGAATATCTTGACATATTACTAATTGCAAAAGCAGGAAGGCTTGAATTCTGTTCCCTTGTTTTGTTTGTAGCAGTCAGGACTGGCTTTCTTTAAATTGCTGGTTCCCCGAAGATCTTAGCAGACCCGCTTTATTTCCTTTTTCTTCTTCTTCTTCTTCTTCTTCTTCTTCTTCTTCCTCTTTTTCGGAATTATAGGTACAATCGTCTGTAAGGATATCCAATGCGTATATGGAGAATTCAAAAATGTCTTGTTACATGGAACGCTGCAAGCGGCAGCATAGGAACCATGAGAGCCGGAGACACCGTGGCTTTGCCTATTTCCTCCTTCCCCTACCTTAACAATCGCTAGAAGTTTTAAACGTATGGTGATTTGGCCATATTGATGTAATTTTTAACCGCATGCTGCTCTCCTCGCCTATTGGCCAGTGGGCCAGTGGGGGGCCAGTAATAGCTTTGTAAAGGGTTGAGTTTTATTTTGAATTTTCAATTTTTAACAAAAATAACTGACTGGGGAAATTAGCCAACCTATTATGCTTATTTATTGCTAAATTGAAATTCGAAAAACAAACTGAAAGATAATGAATAAGCGAAAAACTGTATCTAACTACAGGATTTTTTTAAACACAAATAAGTGAAAGGAAAAATTTACAAATTGAAATGAACTCCCTAATGTGGACAGGCTACGGTGGAATATTCACAAATTTTAACAAAGTAACATTTTGATTGACTAGAAAATATTGAGTTGGGAACATTTAACTATTAGCTTATTATTTATAAATATTGACAAAAGAAAACATAGAGTACATCCGTACAATAGGTCACAACACGTTATCTGCGAAACGTGATACAATGTTAAACGATGTAGAACTGACATATTTGCTCTGAATACTTTCATTTGCTAGAGAGCCAAGTATCAAAGTTGTACACCTAAAAAACTATTGACACGTCAAAACTGACGAAACTTGGATTGAAACAAGACAGGTAATGAAACAATATCACACAAAAGAGGTGTGAAAATTGAGTACATACTGTGGGTGTAACTAGAACACGTAGAGAAAATCTGTGGAAGATGTTCATCTGATGCTGACCCTGAAACTATATCAGAATATAGAAACAAAATGTTTCAACAATTTTGGCAAAGTGCTTTGTATATAGCACAGAAGGAGAAGTTTATTAAGTTCACGATATATATGTAACATGAGATGTTCCAAAAACACAGATTTACTCGCTTATTTATGAGTAAACATGTTTAAAACAAAAATACATGCAATTTTGTGTAGCATTTCGTTGAATTTATATTTTTCCAACACGTGAATAAATAATATAACGTCTTGCAACTGATCTTTGATTTAAGTACACTTTCCTGCCATTTTCTTAATACAGTAAGAGAAGGTCAATAATCAATTTTATGGATTGTTGTAATCTACGCGACCACTCGCGTTACAATTTCGAAGGACACCGCTTAAAGATTGAGAAAAGACATTTCCTTAACCGCCTTCTTTGAAGCAACATTACTATGAGAGAGAGGGAACCTCACTGCTACTACTCGTACTGCCCGGCCCGCCACCGTCGCCGCCACCACGCCACAGGGTCATCTTCACATCGCCACTATACTTTGATTTAAATAGAGTGTCTTCTGACTTTTGATCAGATGGATGCAGTTGACCAACTCAGAACTTCGTTACGAATTCATTTTTACTTTCTCGCACTTACTTCGGTAGCAAAAAAGTTATGTAATCGCGGAAATCAGCGAATATTATGAAGAAAAACGCCGTACCCTAGTAACGACAAAATCAATAAATCGTACTGCTATATACAATAAATTATTTCCTCTAACACATGGTGTACCCAGAATTCATGTTTTGTGGGTCCTTGATACTGAATTATCGATTGTCTGTCCGTCCGTCTGTGATCAAAGCTAGCGCATTAACTGTTCAGACGATTTACTACAAAATTGATATTACCCAATCGATCTGAACGAACTCGATGTTTTGCAAGATTCAACCGGATATTTTGATTTTTCAGAGAAGACTATGAAGCCTCAAAAACAATTCAAAATTTTCTTGAAATGGCGCCAATTTTTTTCAATTAAACTTTGTCCTTTGATAGCGTAAAGAAGCTTAAGAGAAAAGTGTACAACTCACGTTCATCGAAACCCCAAATTTTTCGAAAGAATTGCAAATTGCTGTTGTAGCTCATTGGTATTGAAGTCCTCGATTGGATAACTGCGCCCCAGCTAATCGTACTTGAGAAGTTACTTTATTTAAATCGGGAAATATCGAATAATTCTAGGAAATCCAGCTCTGCTGCAATATGCTCCGGACGACTCTCGAAATTATTCGGTTGACGCATTTCGAATTCGAATATACATCTCACCCGTACCTTCTACTCGTTGCGCGTTTAAACAAGACTAACAGGATTCGACATTTACGGAAAGCTTAAGGCGTACCTCTGCCGGTTGACACCAGAGCAAGGAAAATCACGTGCATACCAAAACAAAACTAAATTATTCACAAGTGATTACAATAGAATACAACGGTATACAAAATTAAATATTCAGGAATAATTGATAGAAAATTAAATTGTAAAGATTATATAGAGTATTAGTAAAGAAAACTGTAAAAATATTAATATCTTAAACAAAATGCTGTGGCACATTAATGGCTCTACAAGATAAATCCGTAATCACACCTTATTTTGTTTATTGTGCAACAATATTAATTGGAAACCAAAAAACTGTAATTAAAAATCTCATAGGAATGGCAAACACATACTCGAAATTCTGAATTGTCATGTAATGCCTGTCTGAAATTTTATGTAAATAAAGCAGAAAAATCATTATAAGAAATTAGTTATCCATCAGATAACACGACATTTTACAAACAAAACCACAAAATTGAAACAAAACATGAGAAACAAGACTAGTATAAATTAGTTATTAATTCTAGTAAAGCTGTACAGGCAAGCAATAAAAGAGTCAGATTAGGGATGTGATTACTTAATAAATTATGGTTGTAATTTAAAAACGTGATAAAATCAAAGAATTTAAAAGGAAAGTTAAAAAATATATAAAAGTGGAAACTTACTAGTGTAAATAGTTCACAGAGTATATCTTTAGATGTAACATTGTATGTAAGTAAATATTTAACGTAACAAATAGACGAAGAGACTAAATAAACCAAATATATATGATTTAATTAAATATACATAATTCAAAGGCCCAATTTTAAATATCAGTGAGCGTAGAGCTCGGGCGCGCGCACAGCCGTCCGTAGCGAACACTTCGTAAAGGTTTTGCACTTTATCGTACTTTTAAAAATAGCAACGAGTGTTGTAGCAACGAGTGCGTCAGTATGGAGCAACATTTCGTGAAAAGATATTTAAGCATATATTGCTATTTGTTTATTGATAGAAGCGATTGCAGCTTAAATTTGCGTTTTCTGTAAAAGCACATTTTGGGCGAAATAGTGTTGGAACCAAAGCTCACTGTTGAACTGAAGCCGACGTAGCATAAGCCTCTGTTAGTCTAACCTAACTCATGTATGTAATAGTATAAATATCAGTGCCCTGGGACTTCCATACAAAGATTGTTATTTTTTCCCCAGGAAATAACAGCCACTCACCAAAACATCAATGAGTATGCTCGTTATTTAAGAAAACTCAGAATACTTACAAAAATTCCTACTAAATGAATTGTGATTCTTACCAATAGCGCACTTGGCCTAGAATAATTGAAGATCTAACTCGGAAATAAGATCTGATCGTCACGGCTGTGAGAATGAGGAGAGCGGGAGGAAGCGGTGCAAGGGGGTGGGGGAGTGTAGCAGGGAAGGAAGCGGGCCAGAGGAAGCTAATTGTAAGGGAGACAGGTTTGACAGAATGAAGCGGAGCAGTGGGAGCTAAGTGTTGCAGGATTGACGTAATGAAGTGGAGCGGAGGGAGCCTAGTGCGATAGGAATCACGTATTGGAACGGAGCAGAGAAAGATAAGTGTGACAGGGATGACGGAAAGAAACGCATAGGAGGCAGTTAAGTGTGGCGAGAATGACGAAGTGAAGCAGAGGGAGCAAAGCTGTGGTGGTGATGACGAGCAGTAAGTAGATTGGAACTATATAGGAAGAAGTGGGTCAGGGTGTAAATAAAATTACTTTAATTTTACACTGTTGATAGTATTCATTATTTTCACTGCAAATTAAATGTTTGTGATAAATGAATACTTGGGCAACGTTCGTGTATTTGCGTTATCCTTACATAAAAATGTGTTGGTGTGGTATCAACTATATAGTATTTCTAATCTTTATTTTCCAACTTGCTGTAATATCGAAACTTCTAGTTTTTAGTTCGCTCCAACACGCAATGTATAAGCTGCCGCAGATCTCCATCGCTATTAACCTAATGAGGTTTCAGTGTATTTAATCAAACCAGAAAGGAACGTTACACGCACAGAGGAGTAGAGTGGGTTGCCTATGCGCAGGCGATTCCCTCAGACGATTGGATAGGCCTTGAAATTTGAGTGAACAATGTATGTAATTTTAAATCTGTAAAATGGTTAAAGTGGAGCGTCTTTAAAATTTGTTTATAGACGAGAGTTGTGGTTAATTCGCATCAATGTTATATTTGGGTGTTTATTAATCGCAATAACCTATTATACGGAAAAATAAATAATTGAAGAGTTTATAGGTTGATAATCTAATCCACATTACTGTAATTTTGTCAGCTGGAGAGAAACAAAGTTTTTGTAATGTTTGGTCTTGGAGACATTCTAAAATTTTCATATTGGATATATGAAATTAAGTTTCACCATACATGTATCCATCTTCCTCCGACCTCTACAAATTTATGGATAGTTTACACATAAAATGTCCTACTTTTTTATTGCTTCTAGAGTATTTGGAAATTATAAACTTAATGGATTAAACATAGCGTTCTTTCGAGGGGTTAAATTCGTAAATTAGGTTTTTAATGATTATCGGTATTACTTGAATAAATAATGTATAACTCAGGGTTACAGAGTTGAATGTAAGCCAAAATAAGTGCTGTAAGTAGTCAAATATCTCTACAATAAGGAGTGAAATAATAAATCTGGTATTACGCCGGTCACTCACTTTTTTCATAAGAGTTATTGAACGCCTTTCCTAGTTATTGCAACTTTTCTTCATTTAATAAAATATATTTTCCCAGATATGAAATGTCGCATACGATGCGACTATTTCATGCAAATTATCAATTCATTCCGAAATATATGAAATAGTAAAGATGGTATGTGAAATATGTCAAAAGTACAGTTTTTTACTAATTTTTGGCACTGCAGTACTTATTTTCCCATCTATTTCTGTATATGAGGTTTTACCGCTTCTTTTGAATGTCTTGCTTACTTAGTTGTTTTTTTTCACTAAACTATTAAATTCATACATGTCATAATTGTGTGAAATGTTCATAATTGTCTGCTGATGTGAAAAGTTCACATCTGTACCTTATTTGAAAATTTTAGTAGTTTTTCGCGCAATTTTGTATGATATATGAGCAATATTAAAAAAATTGGAAACAAACATTTCTAAAAACGCGCTTCATTTTTTTCTTTAAACATTTGGTAGGGATAGTGCTTCTTTAAAAGGTGAAAATTGTCAAGGTTGTAAATTTTGCGAGAGAGTACTGTGTGCTTTGGGGCAATTGCTTTCAGCGAGCAGAGGGCCCGGGGCGGTTGTTTGACCTTGGCGAGGCAAATAGAGTCGCAGGCTTCGTCTTGGGAGACGGGAAGCCGATTCCGCTGCCACAATTTTCGTCACGACACCCTCTCGCCCCCGCCTCGCGGAACGCGCTGCACGCGGCGTTGCCAAGTGGGTCGTCTGACAGCTGTCGGGAATTTTGCGGGAAAATGACGACGCGGAGTAAGCCGATCTAAACCTTGCCGGAACGTTCTGCACGAAGGGCGGCGAGACATAGAGAGTGAGCCATTACGGGCGAAAAGAAAATCGACCACAAGATGAAATTTCCTACTAAAATTTTGTAGAAAAATGTGTCGCCATTGCACATCAGCGAAGTATGCGCTTCCAGCACGTCCTTTGCTTGTGCTTATCGCCTATCAAAGCTGTAAGTATATTGCTAAAAAACAGTAGAAAGAAGATTTATTGTGCGTATACAAACGACCAAACTCGCAAATTTGTCAATTGAAAAAAATTGATATTCGAAAAACGAATAGGAGTGCAAAAGCCTTTAGCAGTAACTCTAGGGCTAGAGACAGAATCAATGACACTCAGTTCCCCGTTCTCGGCAGGCGACGTGCCTGCACCACTATATCCGAGAATGCTACATCCAGCATTGCCAGTAACGAGATCGAACGATTACGATTCTAGGTCTGTTATCGGAGTATGCCCTCCGCGACAGCGGACGAAAAGGCAACGAAGGAAAACGAATGGTGGAGAAGTCATCAGATCTCTGGATACCTTTTGTAGTTAAACGTTTCTACTAAACATCTTATACTCATCATTTATATAAAGAGGGCAACTGAACTACGTGTATCACATAATATGGTACATTTTTCTCCGACAAAAACGGAATAAAAATTCGGTTTTCCAAACTAGAATGAATTTCGTATTCAGTTAGTCCTGAGTTAAGTGGTTCAAAATGTGAAATCTTGCAATAATCGAAAAAAGTATTTAGCTACTTGCGTAATTTGGTGCTTAGAAAAACTTCACTGTTAATAATATCTTCATATTAAGAAAATAAATCGAAATGAATTTTCACTCTACCTTCTTACCAAAAATAATTGCAATTCATGATAACATATCCATGAGGCATGATTTTATTTATAACAGGATCTGGAACAATGTAACGATACAACAGCGATTCACAATTATCTGGTTGCATATAAGTAGAAATGAAAATATGTGTTGAGAAATATGAATCGATCTGAAATGAATCGGACTTTAAGATTCATTTCCGATGTTCTTTATGTAATTTCTGAAGCTGACGTCTGGCTTTATTGCGGCAATCCTTCTAATTTGTTCTTCGTGTGGGCACTCATATATCTCTTCAATGGAGCTAATTCGTGGAGGATCTGCCCATTGGCCAGGCCGTTGTTGTTGTTGTTGTTGTTGTTGTTGTTACTATTCGTATTATGATAATTACTATTAAATGCAATACTTTATTAAATACATAATTATATTCAAGAAGTATTTGATTTCAATTGTGGTGACGTTTTGTGAAGTGCAGTGCAATAGAGAAGTAGAAAGAGAAGTGCAAGTGTGTGGAATGAAAGGAAGTGAAGTGCAGTGTAAATAAACTCTCGTGTATTTACTAGTTTAAAATATTTCTGCAAGACAGACATAAAATATAGAGTTAACGCTATTATTATTATCATCATCATTCTTTTCATATTATTATTATCGTTACCTTAAATTAATTTAAAGATTATGTGCATTAATATTCCAAATTGGAATACATAAGTTGTAGTGTTCTGCCACCAGGTTGCCTAAACCTTCATGCAGAAATAATAAATATCTAACGGGGATGGAAGTGGGGACTGAATGTAGACGAAAGGAACTGGCGCGATACAGGCGCGATACAATCTAGAGTACAGTGATGTGCAGTGAAGGCCAAAAAAAATTCCATGTAACGTTAATGAATAAATTACTGGTTACCGAAGGGAGATGCATTGAAGTGAAGAGTTTGGTAAAAAGTAGAGGTGGGCGTATTTGATCTATTTCTTTTGACATGTCTATTTGTGTTTTTATTTCATTTCATTCTTGTGTTTATTTATATTATTTATTATATTTATTGTATGTATTGTTTGTACTAATTTTTATTTTTGTACTCCAATTTTTTTGATTAACAGCTACCAAGCGTACGTTCATTTGCAGTAATACTTTTTTTTATTATTATAACCCCTGACCTCTAAACAACATTAGTGCTCCGCCATACACCTGAACGCGGTCAGCTTGGTTCATTAGTGATTCCGGAGACGTCAACTGCTAAGTCCCCTAAGTGTTGTGCATGATTTTATGCACACGTTTCTGAGAGAGGTCGGGGTGTTCTTCCCCCCCC
>BOPP01000025.1:4597445-4630151 GCA_017312745.1 Gryllus bimaculatus
GCCCGCCGCGTCGCTCGCGTCTGCCTCTCTTCTGACGGACGACGGCAACCGTGCCGAGCGCGGAGCGCCTGGAGAAACCCACCAGCGACGGCCAAGAAGCGGCTGCCCGAGAATACCGAGCCGGGGCCAAAGTCCGCGAAGGCGGCTCCTACCGTCCGCGCACCACGCCAGATCCCCACGCAAGAGCCACGACGTCCCACAGCCGCCAAAACGCTCCAGGAGCCCGATAAGAAGAAAATAACCGGGAGGCGAAGAAGAAAGTCGTCAGAAGTCAAACATAAGCCGCGAGAATGAACCTCCACGGAGCCGGACTCGAAACGAGAAGCCTTCGCGCTCAAGGAAGAGCCACCAACGGCACCCGGTCGGCGCTGAGGGCGCGCGCGCGGGAGGACGCCGCGCCGGAGAGAAGCGCAAAAAAGCCGCATCGACAAGGCTCTGAGCGGCGGCGAGGCCGCCCGCCTGCCCGAGTGCCCAACCTCCTCTGGCGCCCGCGTCGAGGACTACGTGTCGCTGCCGACAGCCGGAGCCACTGCCACCGCTGACGAGCGGGGCCGCTGCGCACCGACTCCTTCTTCCAGCAGCTGCTGCTGGCGGCGAACGCGCCCTCGCCCCGCGCCTTCGTCCTGCGCCCGCGGCTGCGCCCTCTCGTCCTGCTGGAGCGCGCGCGCCGGGTCCTGAGCAGGCACGGCGGCGGCCGCCCGGCCTTCAAGTCCCGAGCCCTACCTGGGCTACTGAAGCGTGTATTTGCCGGAGAAGCGTCCGTTCCGAGTCGAAGTTCCGGAGCTGGAAGCGCCGAGCTCAGCGCCAGCTACGTCCGCTCGCCCAGCCCGTACGCGGCGGCCTCGCGCACGTCGTCCTGCATGGGTGGGGCAGGTGGTCGCCACTCGTTCCAAGTGGAGACGGACGGCCGCGTCTGGGCAAGATTTCGGCAGGCTTTTCGTCGCCGCCACGTCGCGCACCCAGCCCGGAGGACGCGCCGGGCCAAGGCGCGCAGCCAGCGAGCCGCCAACCGCCAGCGAGGCGGCGGGGGCGCGGCCATGCCAGCCAGACGTGTCGCCCAGCTAGAAGCTTCTCGCGTCACCTCCGACCGCCGCGACGCCCGTCGCCGTCCCTCCACCGGCATCGCGGCGCAGAGGGGCTGATCGCCGCGCGGCGAAGATGAGAGGGGTGCCGGGTGCGTGGGCGGCCGCGGGCGGCGCGGGGCGCGCAGCGCAACGGCGACGCCGCGAGACGGTGGCCCGCGCCGCCGCCCACCGCGCCCCGCCCTCCGGCGCGGTCCTCGCTCGACCTCTCGCACATCGCCGACCACGCCGGTACCAGACGTACGCTCCGAGCTTCCTCCACTCCACCAAGAAAGTGAACGCTTCAAGGAGCTGCACAAGTTCATCGAGCTCCAGACGCTCGGAGAGGCCTGTAAATTGTATTTTAAAGTCATTTAAAAACCTCGATTTTTTCAGAACAAATATAGAATCTGAAGAAAGACATTCCAAAAGTGAAAACATCAACAGTACTAATATGATGGTTTTTTACTCAATATTATAGGATTAAAAATGTCCCCCTGTAAATTTTGCCAACCCCTTCCCACCAACAGCCCCAATTGCGTTCAAAGAATATACTGGAAATTGCTGTTATAGAGCACCGTAAAATAGAAAAATGTAAATTGAAAGGCTTAATGGAAATGGGTCAAGAAATGTAGATGCCTCTCTCTTGTCTAATTCGGTATAACCAATGATCGTGTAACATACAATTATTCCTGTAAAACCGCATAATGAAAAACCATACGACTTTTTTCCTGCTGACCATTTCGTCAGCCTCAGAAAAAATTTAAAAGGACAATAAAACCCTGTATATTGTTAAAATATAATTATTTCTATGTCATCAATTCCCAGAAATACACTTCTAGGGTATTGAATACCTATAAACTGATATTGTGTCTTCAAAAACCCTATGCGTTTGTAGATTGTCTGTGTGGATCTCCCGTATGGATTTCTTTAAAAGAATCCTGACTTTACCTCTCTCTTAGAAAAATATAATATAATTAACCCAATGATAGTTTTTAAATTCAGAAGTATGAAATCACGCAGCTGAAGAGGGACCCTCCTGGAATATACGTTATTTTAGCTGCGCGCTGGCTATTCCGCGCGAAATAAAGAATAGACCAAAACATACGTCCGCACATCTTTTCCGGAAACTCGTCGCGTTTTTGGCGCACTACACTGCAGAAACTTTTTTCCTGTGACAGTGGCGCGTCGGCCCACGTACATTGCGAGAACAGTGGCCGCACCCTTCCTTAGCTCAGAAAGCCCAAGGGCGCTCCGCCTTGCCTGGCGCCCGCCCCATCGCCTGCCCTACTCGCGCCTCGCGCTAGCCATTCTGACCCCGTCGCACAACCGAACGCTTCTGTCCCGCCCCGCCCAGAGTCGCCGCGTGATTGATTATTATCTCCGGACGCGGACACTACCGAGCATCCCTAACCCCGGACCCAGTGTGAGTGTACGGTGTCCCTTCCTATCGCCCAAGAATGATTATCCCTTACAGGATGGCGAAATGCCGAAACCAATCCCCAGGAAACCTCCAAACACTGCATACTCCCATACCAGCGTTAAGCTCAAGCTCGAGCTGATTGGTCGGGGAAGAATTCCGCAAGCCCAAGTAGATCGGGGCCGGATTCCGCCAGCCCAAGCAGGAAAGATGAATCAAATACCGATCAAGACCCCAAATTCCAGGATGCTCCAGCGTCATCCCAAATTCTCGGCTTTCCCTGCTTTTACCCCTCAACATCATTCCCGTTTCCCCGCCACATCTGCCCTGTTCATTCTATCCCATCTCGCATTGGAAGCTGACATCCCATTACGTCCTTTAGTAACCTTTCCGGCCCAAAACTGAGATAAAGGTTTAATACAAAACAATTAATCCCGATAATTTTGATTCCCAAGTTCCTGCGACCCCTCTAAAGCAGCGTAATCCCAGTCTGAAAACGCATGGTAAATGTTGCTTCGTTGGTGGGTGATTGAGGTAATGAACCATCTTCAACTAGTGTTTTCAAACGTGAAAATAACATTAAGTTTACCAGTCGTGGAAATTTTTAGATTGTACCAAAATAAAATGTTAGAATATCCAGGCAAAGTGATTGTTTTAAAAGATATAACACAATAGTGAACAAAAGTGTCTAAAATATTGATTTATCTTATTTAGTTAAAAGTATTGTACAAAACTAGCGAAGAAGGTTCGAAAACACGTCCATACCGATGAAAAAGAATTCTGCTAATTAAAATTTCAATCACATCTTTCTGGGAATGTCTCTGATAGCTTTATATACAAACACCCAATAACAACTAATGCGAGTTCTTCGGCTCCAAGAAGGTTCAGCAAAAACCGCAATTCTTGTCTTATTGAGCCGTCTCAAGATCAAGGCAAACTATAACTTTGGTATAGAATGCATAATTTGAAGAAAAAATTCTATGTAAATAGTCTTAACTAAACACGCCGTTATTGAAGTTACTGTAATGTTTCTCCCCTCCATCCGCCACAGCGCACTCGCAAAACACTTTACTTGAATAAATAAAGTCAAAGAGAACGCCCATAATGTAAAGAAAAAATGTATTTCACGCGTTATTCAACAAAAAGACCTCGACAAAATTTATTTTCGGGAATACGAGAAGTTTCCGTGTAATTTGCGAAAATTAAAGCATTAAAAAACCACCTGATTTTTTTTTAAAACCATTCAAAATGTTGTTTAAAATTTTTCTGCGTGTGCGAGATATACCGGCATTATTAAGAACGGAAAGGCGACCACAATTTTTCGTTGGATTCTTAATGTGCGAAAATTTGCAAAAGGTTTACAAATCTTATGCCAAACAGTAATCGGTGAACCACGGAACGACTTTACTGGCACGACCGGAAAAAACCGATAATATATTTAAAAGGAATTATTCGAGTTTTTTGCATGTTAAAACACTTTGAATGCGTACCAATGATATTTAGTAATTGAAGAAATAAATTATCCAAATATCACTGTGGAATTTACGTAAGTGGAGGAGCCATTACCCATTCCAACCTACAAAGTAGTTAATAATTTAGTTTGAAATATCAAGTATTGATTTATAATATTGATCATTGAAGCGCTTGGTTTTGTTAGCGAAAAAATGAGTGCTCTTAAATAAACCCATGTTCTACAATGAGACTCATTAAAAGTATCCTCATGTATGCGTTAGCACACAGCTCCCTTTTTAGAAAACCATCTTTTTTAAGGAGTCAGTTCTTTACTTTTAATAGAAGTATGATTTTATCTTTCATCGGCATCACCAGTCATGCCCCCCCTGCTTTGCCACTGACATCGCTTCCAACTTACTGCCACCGCCACCCCCACCACCACCACTTGCCGGCCAACCCCCCGCCACACTGTAAGCGATGGCGCGCCCTCACATGCACGAACCCCACCGCGTCGGGACAGCACCTCCCCTCCCCTCCCGCTTTTACGCCCGCGGTGCCGGCCCCAGGCACCGCCTGCCCCCGCCCTCGCAAAGCAACGCCCCCTGCGACGGAATAAGCCCTGCTGCCGCTGGAGCAACCAGTCGACCTAGATCTTGCTGGCCTTTGCCTGCGGTTTGGCAGATCGCACTCGACATCTTCATTTCTGAAGCGGATGTATTTTATAATTCCTTCCTCGTTAATAAGTATCGGCCATTGTTTATACACCCCAAGAACCATTGAAAATTGAAGAACTGTGATTCTGAATTGCCGTAGAACTGATAGTTGAGCATCATACACGTGGAGTTCGACTAACAACACTTCCTCTCCTTCCTCTCGATTCTTAGATTATTTTTGGAGTTATATTTAGTTTAGATCATAAAACAATTCTAAAGAATTGACTGAATTGATTATTTGATTGACGATATTCAATAACTAAACTATCGTAATAGATATCGTTTGTTTTCGCAGAAATGTTGATGAATTCCATTATGAAGGAAGAGAAAATAAGTAACCTTCCTTAAACACGTTGTGACGCTTCATCTTGAGAGTAACGTTGTCAACAAAACATTGTTATACTAATTGTTCTACTATTTAATGTTAACGATGCTATTTGGGTAGAAGAGAGAAGATGAAATGTCCTCGACAAATCAAAAGTTTCTGCAAATTAATATGAAAATAATTATGGTTATCATATATTCATTTTTTCAGCATGGTTTCTAATTTCCTCCTCTTTCGCAATGAAATTCCTCAACATTTTGTAGAAATCAACAACTTTACTAGTTAGTAATTTTCATATTATGTTTATTATTGTTAACTTTACGGAATTTTCTAAGATAGTGGTCTCTCAATAAACGGGTTCTTATTGCTGTATTCCATGTTCTATTAAGATGGAGGTAAATCGAAGGGGGTTGGAAGAAAAATGTCAGATGAACTTTGGCTTACTTCTCACAATCCCCTATTAGACCTGTACCGCAAGGGGTTAAGAAAATAAATAATCTGCAACACGATGTAGAAGAAATTGAAAAGAAACAACCCACTTTGTTTGGATATGTAAGGCGAATGGAAGAGAGAAGACTCCCCAAAAGATCCTTATAATGGTAACCAAGTGAAAGGAGAAAACGTGTCAGACACAGACCAGTACGGAACGACCAGTTCAGAAAGATAATCGAGAAGTGGAAATTACCTTCTTATTCCTGGAAGAAGAGGGAAGACTGGGGAAGAATATTAGGCGCCGGAAGACTGAAGTAGCGCTCAAGACGAAGAAGAAGTTACGTTAATAACATTTTTGGGTCACTCAATTCAGTCAAACCTCAAATAGAATATCTTTATAAATGAACTGATCGATAAATTAAGTTCATTGTGTTATGTATAAAGAACTCTTTAAAATTAGGTCAACTTTCATGCAGTCGGTTAAATAATTTGAGAACGTACTTTCTCGCGCGAGAAAATAGCATCACAATTGACAGTTCCGCCGCGTGTTTCACTTGTTCCAAAACAGTCTTATGTTTTTATCCGAATGGAAGAAAATTATGGCGTTGTGGGGCAAAAATTGCCTGCGGGTATTAGGGCTTAATCAACGCCACCTACATATATCTATTTAGGTGGCGTTGGTTTCATTCGTGATCTACCCACTAAGATCGCACACCAAAAACAAAAGTTTGGGGGAACCTTCTGAGTGGATGCGAAAACAAATTATAATTTCTCCACCTGGAGATTGAGACACGTCGAACGTCACACCATATATCTCGATTGGTGCACGAGAAGCGATCTAACTGTGAGTGACGGATCTGGACGAACGCATAGACGTACACTCGTAGTTACTCAAATACTATATAGGGATTGAGGTGTGAAATATAAAGTAGTCTTCAGCGTGTGCTTCTTTTCAACCAGCGCCACCATTGTCCGTTGCTCGAACTGTTATGCAAACTCGTAACTCGAACTGTGGAGTCGTTGACAATGACATTGTTTCTATTTCTTTTCTTTATGTATTTTTGACAACTCGATATTACACTTTAAAAAAAGTTTGTGTATTTGAAAATGAAAATTTTGCGGTTAATTTCGTTAGTTACGTAAATAGTTTATATATGTGTATTTTTCATTACTGTTTTCCTAACCTACACAATGTGTGAGAGGAAGAAATTTACTACTCTCAGAAATAATATTTTTTTTATTAAAGATCGCACACCACCCACAAATGGTTTTGGTCGGTATTGTACGTAATGTTCTGTCACAAAATCGCAAATTTCTGTCGCAGTTTTGCAAAACTTTCTCTTTACTGCATAGACAGAAAATAAAATCTATTAAAATATATTTAAGACATAGTATTTTAAATACTATTTTTAAGTTTTCTTTACGAAATTTTTTATCTGAAGTTTCTTCGCTCTGTGACTCTATAAAATTATATTTTTTCTGATAATGGATATGTTGCTAATTTCAAGTATCATCAAACCAGTGAGTTGTGGTGCATTTAAAAATTTTAATAGAAATCTTCCAGTTTTTCTACCGGGAAACCACAGTAAAATGTATATTTAGTTCAAATCCCTACGGAAGGTGGATAATCATTACAAATTATCTTACGATATTTGAGAGACTGTACCAAATATGTTAACGATACCTTCATGTATGAAATTTATTATTCTCAATTTTCCTTATTTCCTAATGTATTTCGTCATATTTCTGCAAGTAATCGAATTATGTTGTGTAAGGAGAACCATTAGGGCTGGAAATTGCGTGTGTTCGATCAAGCGCTACGAACTTAAAGGGAGAACTTGCTACACCCGGTTACATTACATAAAATACTTCTTTTACGTAACCGACGAATTAATGTTCACTTTTGTCAGTACGGTTAAAAGAATCGGAGGTCACTAAAAAAAGTTTTTCTATGAACAAAGGTAATTAGTTACGATTTTAAATATAACGCCATTATTCTGTGCAGGATCATTACAGACGATTTCCCAAGAGTAAAAGTATTATACATTAATGGAGTTGCTAAAGAAATTTGGGACATATCCACTACTATACTCTCCAAGATCGGCATTGCAATAAGAAGTTTTTTTTTTAAATTTATTAGTTCATACAAAAAAAACTCTAAAAAGACGAAACACATGCAGGCAACAAAATGCAGGAACGTAAACTGTTCTTTGCAATATTATATCTCATTCAACTATCAAACGAAAATATAGGAAGCCTAGTGCCCCTGACGTGTGCGGCATTCTTCAACAATTCAAGATTAACCTCGGACACACGCACATGTGTGGATTACGCATTGAAGAGTATTTCCTGTCTCAATAATGCCTATACAAATGCTTTCATGCAGTCCGAACTTCGTTTAATACCGTTTAGTAGAGAGGATGTACGTGACATATGTTTCAATCTGCTGCCACGCTCTCACAAATATGCTAAAACACTGGACGAATATGTGAAATTTTATCAAAATTACAGCTTTTCCTTTACGTGCATTACATCAGCGCATGCTGAAAAAACAGCACTCATAAATAACCGTCCGATTGATAATAGTTTAAGGCGACAACTACAGAAGTGTAAGTTCTTAGAAGAAAATGCGATGGCCACGACAGATTTGATCGGATGCTTGCAACACACTTACATCGCCATAGACTGTTACATGAGTTTTTTTGGCAAAGCTAGAAAATGGATTCAACTTTGGCGGCCATTGACTGGACGAGTGGCCCTGCTGCCTTCCAAGAGAATTGCACCGAGACCACCAATAAAGAAGCCAGCGATGCGAAAGAGGGACGAGCCGTGGGATGTAGTTCGCTTTGGGGCTAACCACCCCTGCACAAAACCTTGGAATGATCGGGACATGGATTATGGACGAATTAAATCTCTTCTCTGGATCATGGCAGAGCATGTTGGATCGCCATTCTGTCGTGAAATTAACAACAACCTACTGAATTATGAACAAGAACTACAGCTACGTGCCATCGATGTGTATGTATTTGCAGCGGTTTGGTCGAACTCTGTAAACAGCAGTAAAACTAGCCATATGACAGTTCACGTAGTACAGACCCCGGATCAAATGTGTGATGGTCAAGAACTCCCTTCCTCGCAGAAAGAAGTGTTTCTGAACTCTTTTCTCGTGAATTGTGGTATTCTGACCGTTTGCATTTTTGGATGCGTTGTCATTCTCTGCGTCATCTTGCTATTGGCTGGTTGGATGCTTCTAGTTTCTTCCACTTATTCTAAGCTTTCGGACGTTCTTAACGGGCGCGTTTTGTACGAACCAGCAGCGCCTGCCCTTCAGGAATTATCTTGATTTAATGCTAACTCTATGGCGGGGTTTTGTCATCACCAATGCTTTCGGTGTGCGTCTTCATGAGCTTTCTTTGTTGATTCCCCGTGAATCGAACCAGCCACAAACATTAGCCGAGGTGAACAATTCGAGTGACAAGGTAATAAGTGACATTTTAATCCAACTTTGATGACTTATGAATGATGTTCTACGGGAACTTCGGCAGCAAAAGTCTATACGGATATTTAGCGATGTACATATCGAACATATTCAAGTCCAGGAAGTACTATGATGTTGCATCTTGTTTGTAAACAACTTGTCTTTGATTCCCTCTACAGCATTGTTGTGGATTTTCTGTTGAATGAATAATGGTCGCCGCACTCTCTACTTTCACAGATCGTCCCAGAGTGCATTCAGTTTCACCTCCTTACCCCACTATAGTATCCAGATTCGCTTCGTGGATTGGCTCTGATCTCTGATGCTTACGTCGCCTGTTCATATACCTCGAGGTACGGCGGAATACGGGACTGGCAGCTCTTATGGTTGGGTTTCGTCTAGACACATACATTCTAATTGTGTTTAAATTTATCGTAGTAAGCAGAAATCCGTAAAATTGCTTCCTGCATAAATCAGCGATTATTTTAAAGAAACACTCGGCTCTGGAAATGAAAAATTCCAATATTCTTACCCTTATATTACTGAATTACTTCCGCAAAACACTATATACTCGGAATCCATGGTTTGGGGGTCCTAGACAAAAAAAAGTGACAGCATAACGACAGTCCGTCTGCCAGTGGCCGTCATCCGTCTAACAGTCTGCGGTCAATGTGGAAAGAGTGAGAAAGGGAGAGAGAAAGAGAGAGATAAAGAGAGTTATAAAGAGAGTTATAAAGAGAGAGAGAAAGGGAGAGAGAGAGTGAAAGAGAGAGAGAAAAGGAGAGTGAAAGACGAGAGAGAGAAAGAGAGAGAGGGAGAGAGAGAGAGGCTCTTTCCTAAGGTTTCGGACCAGATAAATAACTTCATTCTGATCGAAAAACTGGCTTAATGGGGACTGCGCGAACACTTTCTTTCTTGAACTAAATCATATTTACTTAACAGAAAGCAATATGTTTAACTAAATGAATTAAGTCCCACGTTTTACAAGCTTTCTTTTGTAATTCCACAAGAATCTCCTCTAGGATCTCTTCTTTTCCTGCTATTCATTAATGAATAGCAGTTCCTAAAGTTCCAACAGTTCTTAAAGATAGTAATGTAATATGTGTTCTGATGATTCTAAGATCTTTCGTAGAACGTTCAACATGGAAGACGTCAATAAATTAAAACATGAATTGTCAGTATTGAACAATCGCTGTAAACTAAACACTTTACAGCATAAATTGTGATACTACGTTTATAAAAAAATGATTACCTTTCATTGTTCACGTAATTTAAATTCATTTTTTTCCAGATGTAGATCAAATATGATTTTTGGAGTGAATTTTTATAGCAAAATTAATTTAAAGAGATCATTTATTACATTATCAATAAAACCCTTGGGTTTTATTGATACCTTGGGTTTGGTCCTGCATAATTCCCTAGTTACACCTACATTTGGAAATTGCGTTGTAGTTTAATCTTCTTATACTCTAAAGTCAGTAACTAACCTGGAAAAAGTTTAGAACAGGTTGTTGCGTACTTTTGGTTTTCACTATGATATGACTATTACGAGATTCCGTCAGGATAACTCTGTTTATTATAAAATATTAGCGAGAGATGGGTAATGTGGGATCTTATCATTTACACAAAATTGTAACTGGAGATTCTAACTGTTAAAAGTGGCACAATTATTTTGTAAATGACTCCTTTAATAGATTAACTTCTGTAGCCAAGAGTACTGTAACGATATTTATTATTTTGATACAACTTCTTTATGCTTTTCTAAAAACAATTAAGAGTCGTGTATTAAATCACTGAATTATTTTCTCTATATCTCTTTAAATGATGAATTTTATTTATATTCCATTATTCTTTTGTATTGATACAATTATTATATATTTTATTTTTGTATTACTTAACGCTATCTAATGAGTGATAGAAGTATTATGTAGCAAAGGGAATATTCCGTACACATATAATAAAATTACTTCTTCAGACACTTTTTTAGTCAAAATTCACAGTGGTGCGCCCTTGATTGCGAAAAATGAACGATAGGCAAAACATCCAAATGTCAGTCAGTGAACACTGCTAGCGCCTAGATTTTTACTAATTTCATATTCATCACTAAATTTGATATTCCTCAATCGATCAGGCTGTTGTTGCTGTCCCTTGAATGTGGAAATAATATTTTGATTTTTTGTAATACTTTATATGAAGGCCTTATAAAACGAATACAATTTAAATTGAACGTTTCTTTTGGGTTTGAGAATTTTTTACATGGAACAGTCGACTTCACTTCCCCTCGGAAGGAAGGCCGTAAGAACATTTTCTACATTTTCTTAAAAATGCCTCAAACTTTTTCTTCAATTTTTATCTCGAATAGAAATTTTCGTTCGAAATCCGCGTCACCCGAATTTCGTTGGAAACCCGCGTAAAACATGAATGCTTTTGTGTTCGCGGCATTGGTGACCATTTCCTGCCACTCGTGTTTTACATCTGTGATAAAATCTTCCCTTATTCTATTCTATTGTATTCTATTCAATTCTTCCTTATTTGGCTTGGTTTAGGACACTGGGCTGCTCTTCCGCCTGGCCACGCAAATTGCTAAATGGTCTGAATCGCTAACATACCATCGGATTCGCTGTAATCTATTTTCATAATTTGCGACTGTGTTTAGATATTTTTGCAATTGAAGATATAGAATCTAAATTAGCAAATATAAAAACATTCAGGACTAAAAGAAGGTAACACGTAGTTCCAGGGCGACGTTTTACTTTCTGGGGAATGTCCTCAGAGAGATGTTAAGAATCGCGAGAGACCCTAGGTTATCTTTTACATGCCAATAGATAGCAGCTGGGAAGAGAGTGAAGCTAAACCTAAGGGTAGCTCAGACTCAAGACGTAGACAAAGTAATTAGTATAGAATGCTGTGCTATTCTGTAGCACCTCTATTTTATAATTAATTGCATTGTTGATTGCAGATCTTTGACTGATTTCTATGAAGTTTGTTGAAAATGCAATAGTTTTTTGTCAAAATGAACGCCAAAATGCGCATAGTCAGAAATTCTCAAACGTCAATTCTTTCGAGTTTTTCATTGACAAGTGGCCCCAAGGAACTTGGGTTAAACACGTAGCATGTCTTAAAGTTGCGCCATCTTGTATGTCTTTGGTAGATCTTGTTGACATAAAGATGGCGCCAAAATAAGACCTAGTTACTACGTGTTTTATTCGTGTTAGTTGGGGAGATTGAATATGGAAGGAAGTAGCCCCTAATCGTGTATGGCTGAATTTTCTTTTTATTAAAATTTATATTGTAATAATCTATTTTGTAGTTGATATCTCCGCTATCCGTAATTAATAACGTGAATGCAGCATAGAATAATGTAACTTTATTTTAATTTTGTAATAAACTAGTTTGTGATTGATACATCCACTATCGTTAATTAATAATCTTGAATTACCACTATATATCTGTTGCCAAACCGGAATGCATTCATGTGTTTTGTTTCAGTGATTTAAATCACAAACTGCTAGTAGCACGACTGCTGGTGGAAGTGGTCAGTTCCGACCACGCTGACCTCAGGGTCCTGGTTCTGGAGGACCTCTTCGAACCCTCCGTCACACTGGGATGCGGTTTTCTTCTTCGCTCGCTTTCTGGTACGAGGTGATCACTGGAAGAGAAGACAGACGACGCTCATATCCCTGCTTTACGACCAGTTGACGTGTCTACCTACATCAAACTATGCCATGCGTGTCTCTGAACAAAGGTTTCAGATTAGAATCCTAATCAGGGTTCGAGTCCCGATTTTTCGATGTTAGCTAGATTGTCTGGAGGAGGATTCTAGCCACCGGCTACTCCGATCTGTAGATTCCCGTTCAACACCGTGCGGATGCTGGAGCAGTACCCTAACAAACGGGCCACGGACCGCGCGCGATCTTTTGTTATTCTTTATCCTACCATCATTCCTTACTTATGAAAACTTACGCTTACACGCACTACACTACCACACGTTTCGGGAGACAAGTCGGGAGCTTAGATCTTGTTCGGGATGAGATTTTGACCCCTGGTGGAAGATACCTTAATGTGGAAAACACGCAAGCCGACGTATTAGACAGCGCCAGAACCCACCATCCACCTGGGGAAGAAAGCTTTCACTGCCTCCCGTGATAAACACATGCACTACACTCACGTGATCATAGCAGTTCATGCGCCTGGAAACGAAATAGTCAATACTAGCGTTCACGTGCGAGAAATCTCGTAGGTTTTTACCCACCTTTTTCTATTTCCCTCTTCTTTCAATTAAGAAGAAAAGTTAATAATGAAACGTGTGTATTGGTTAAAAATGTATAAATGTTACTTGGTTCTTACAGAATATCAAATAAAAATAATGGTACTTTTTAGCGAACGCACGAAATATTCGAACACTCGTCAACCGTTAAAGTGAGTGTCAACGCTGAATCTGTAATGAACATATATTGTCCAGGTATCTCGTGTAAACCCTACACGATTGTGTAAAGTCGTAAACCAAGATAATTCTATTGTAAAGTTTGTATGAATGAGGATTTCTTACCGCCAACTAGTCTGAACATTTTGAAAATGTGAAATGCGCTTGTGGTAAAATCCATATTTTCCATATTAGTAGATGCTGATATAAAACGTATTGGCAACTTATGGCAACACGTCCTTAATGATACACTAAAGAACTCGTGATACACAAATTTTTATTAAACACCCATTTGAAATTGTCATTGTCAAGAACATAGCTGTCGTGATCGTTGATCAAAACGTATTAGCACGTTTGGCATATTAAGTTATTATTTGGTATGGGGTCGAATAGTTTACGCCTCTTTGACATCGTCATCAAAACAATTACAGAGGTGTCGTTTCAGCAAATTTGTAAACTTAGATACTTTATTTATATTATTTGTTCGTTTACTCGAATAAAAATAACATGACACCATAAAGTAATAATTATTTACAAAATAAGCTTCTCAAAACTCTTAATAAGCTTCAAATTTGGATCTTATTGTAACAAGAGATTGGAGAATTATCAAACATCAAATATCATACGCACAACCAACCATAAAATATTGATAAAAACATCAATTATCAAACTTTTATTATAAAACTCATCTTAGCTTAGTAAATTTTGATCTTATAAAAAACCAAGAGGATAAAATTACTTTAATTCATTTCTATTATCTGCAAGAAACATCTCTACATTGCGATATGTCATTAAGTCGTTTCATGTCAACGTTTTTCAAAATAATACTCTTTTACTTAAGAATTTTTCGAGTGATGGCTTAAGTGTTAGTAGGATAGAAGATGAAATATTATTGTATTATGTAACCGTTATAAATAATATGAGGAAGTAATTATTGACGCACCACTGGTTTTTCTTGTGATTATATGATTATCTACAAAAGAAAGTGGAAATTTGATTTTGAATATTTTTGGGTTTGAGTGCTGCTTCAAGAGATGGAGGAGTACAGATGTGCTTCTTCAGAAAGTCTTTTCGCTTCCTGAACAAAAATTTCGTTGAAATATTATTTTTATCAGAAATGAAGTTGATTAAAAAATTCTGGGGTTACTGAATACTCTGTAAAAGTGCAGTAGTAAGAATATTAAAAATATTATTGTTTGCTGACAATAAACTGTGTTAAAAATACGTGTTTCTTTTTTCGTCCTTCGTACCCTGTGTAAAATTTAAATTTCCATCAATATCACACTTTACCCGTCTAAACTGTCCCCAGAGATAGAGAAGATTAAAATAAATATTACTGACTGTCTGTAGGAGAGCGAGAGCGCGCGCGCGTGTGTGTGAGAGAGAGAAAGAGAGAGAGAAAAAGAGAGAGAGAAAAAGAGAGAGAAAGAGAGAGAGAGAGAAAGAGAGAGAGAAAAAGAGAGAGAGAGAAAGAGAGAGAAAAAGAGAGAGAAAAAGAGAGAGAGAAAGAGAGAGAGAAAAAGAGAGAGAGAGAAAGAGAGAGAGAAAGAGAGAGAGAGAAAGAGAGAGAGAAAGAGAGAGAGAAAAAGAGAGAGAAAAAGAGAGAGAGAAAAAGAGAGAGAGAAAAAGAGAGAGAGAAAAAGAGAGAGAGAAAAAGAGAGAGAGAGAAAAAGAGAGAGAAAAAGAGAGAGGGGGGGGAATAACATAAATCCAATAATTGAGAAAATGATACATTCATACTTAACATATTAAAATCAGTTGAATTGAGCAGAAATACGAGTGTGCTTCATCAAAGAAAGTGTGAAATTTACCATTGGTATCCTAGTTGGTTGCGAGGGAATGAATCTAAGAATTGTATTCCTTCTGTGCAAACTCTGCGAGTGACATCCGATGCCCCTGTCTCCTGGTGGGAAACCGTTTGTTGTGTTGACGATCCAGAAACGTCTACGAAAGCACTGTAAATAATTAATATTTAAGATTAGTCAACGTAGGTTTTCTTGATTTTGAAAGCAAACATCGATTTAAAACACGCTCGACAAGATAAATCGATCCACAGCTTCTCTCTAGAATATTTTGGAAGAATTCTAGAATCTACGAATTCATAGGTGAAGCGATGTCAATTACAGTACCCCCATCCGGTATTTTCATGAACTGTTTCATGATTTGCAGGTTGAAGATAAACTTATCTTTGGAATGAGACAAAAAATTAATCATATATTTTACTGTCATTCTTTTCATGTAACATTATATGCCAAAAAATAGAAGGTCCGGGCATCTATCTAACCTTACTCAGAAATGTGATGAACTTTCAGGATTTTTTGTGGATTGCTTCTAATGTTCTCTGTACACATCCAGCAGAAATCTGTCATCATCAGGTCATTCCAAAATCCTTGATATCATGTGTCATGGTGGAAACGCTCAGAAAGTGTAACATAAAGTTACATTCTACAGCCGAGTAGTTTTGAAATATATACAAAAGTCTCTTGATTCCATAACCAAAATCAGAAAATTTATTTTTCCCAGGAAAATGTTTACACAACAGAGAAAACTAGACCAGGTGTCTTATTCTTCTGGAGTCATCATTTGTCTGGAAGCATCGTCTTTTAAAATATCGGATTTGAGGAGGTCCCTTTCTTCATTTTTGCTGCGCAGATTTTTAGAAAATTTTCTGGAGAAATACTAGAATGCTCCACAATTTTGCTCGTACCTATCTTCTTCACCCAATAATTATTTCAAGCTTTATATAAAGAGAAGGGTGTAATATCATATTGGGATCAACGAGAGAAACATTCAGACTCATAAGAAACTTCTGTTTCTGTCTCTTCGTTATCTGTTTTTAGAAAAGTTTGTCAAAGCAAGAGATGATTTCATCCGCAGCAAAAGCAGTTCCTGAAGGAACGGCTTTGCCGATGGGTATTCGCAGTCACCATATGAAAGCCGTCGTACCTCAGAAACTATTCGTGTTAGAGAAAATCTAAGCACTTATGTGGAAACAGGATATGACACTTAGAAATCTCACATATTTTATTTTCTGATCATTTTTAATTGATGATTTTTAATTGTTGAGTCCTTATTGTGGGGGATAATTCACACACTGGAAATATTAAAATCATCTTCCCACAAAAACGATACGCGGTAGAGAAATTATGAATTCATATTTAGAATCTGGACGTGATACATAGTAATTCATACATAGTTTTATTTTTGATGATTTTTCATTGTTCACCTATGTAATGTATAGGAAATTGTTGTAATGTAAATTTTCACGACATGAGAGATATTTTTTTAAAAAATCGTAATTTTTCAAAATAAGAAAAAAATTCATCAACATGGACATGGACATAATGCATTTATGTCATCTTATTCAGAGCATTTAGCACTATCCACACACAATGTTTAATTAAAAAGTGTGTAGCTGGCTTTCCGAAAATGTTAGAGCTTTTGATTTGATTTATTTAATAAAGAAGTAAAAAAATGTATGTAACGTATAGAAGAGAAGTACATTTCTAAAATTGCTAAATTTGGAAAAAAATTAGCAATTTTAAAAATGTACTTCTCCTTTGTCCTGATTTCCTATGTCCTATGTCTTTGTCCTTTGGCTCATAAGTTCGAGAAACCAGACAACATTTGAATCACAAAAGCAATAATGTATACAAATAAACAAATGTAAAAATTAATGACACAAGAGAGCTATCAAAACAATTAAATTTGATAAAAATATTAGAAAAATCTTACGAATAGTTTAGGCGTTAGTGTTGTTCACAGAAAGACGAACAGACAGAAGGACGGAGGTTTTGAAAAATAAACACCTTTTGGAGATTAGGGATCCCAAAAGGCGTATTTATGCTGAAATCCCGAGCAGCATTACATGATATTCTCTATACTACTTATGTAGTAAGCCACGGAAGTCTCTCCGCACTGGGCCGAGTCAAGGTCTTCTAGTGGAAATTGCCTTGGTGTTGGTGGAAAACAGATCGATGTGAAACAAGTAAAGGCCACAACACTTACAGCATCTGTTGTGGTATTTACATTTTATTATGTTAGATGCTATTATCATAATTTCTGTTGCAAGCACTTTCACGAGCAAGGTGCCACAGCAGAGATACTATCCTGTCGCGTTGTATTACTATGTTATGTATACGAGAAAGTAACTAGTAGTACTACAAAATCTCTCAGATTTCCTCGTACTGGTTAGTTAGCTAATCTCTTTTGTATGCGATTGCTTTTCGGATTTGCCTCTCCCTCTTTCCATCCATCCATAAATAGCTGCTGAAAGTTCGTTTTCTCAACTTTTTTGGCCGCTAATGGTAGAACTGTCATAAGACCTTCAAACTATTATAAAATAGTGAAACTTATACCTTTAAGCAAATTTTCGTTGAAAAATCTAAGGTTGCTTTAATAAGTATCTTTTGAGCGTTTATGGGAATGCGCAATTTTGGCCCCCAGGAACATCAGGTATTTTGTTCAGCTTCCCTGATTATATGACGAAATGCTGAGATAGCTCCTTGTTTTGTTTCTGATCATAAATTATGATTATCTATGCGCATGTGTGGTTGAGGTGTCCTTTGGCAAGTTGTGGTCCACGTGTGTTCCACATATGTGTGCGTTGGCTTTTGAAGGAATACAATAAAATCAAATTCGTAGTTCGTTTCCTGATGCTAAATACAACATTCCTGTTTTACAACTTGGGAGCGAAAATTTCGAGTTCGTTAACCATGCTTTGTTAGCAAATTTATACATTATTCCAATATGCATTGTAAGTGAGTGAAAAAGGGATAGTGGAGCTAAGGAAACTGGTTGCAGATTATACGAGTATTTTCCCAATACGTCACGTACAGTTTTGGTGTTACTTTACTACTCGTAAAATAATTCAAATGAAACATGATTTAAGAATCTCAACCTACTGAAAAATATTACGAGTATCACCATATCCTTTAGAGAAAAAATAACCATGAAGTGTATTGTTTTCGCTTGTAACGAGCGAATGAAGAAGTAGGGTGACTACGCATTGTGTCAGCAAAGGCAAATACTGAAATATTGGCAGGTTTGGGTGCATCGAAAATTACTTCCATACTAATGTTTTTATTTTCATTTCGTGAAATGTATTCATATCTCACGATCATATATCCTGAGTAAAATTGTGTTTATGATATACCATTAATTTTTTTAGTGTTTTGAGAGTTTTGGACTTTCTAATGAATTAAAAAACACGACTCAGTTAAACACAACTCGGAGAAGGGTTAGAAGAGTCGATTTTGACACAGTTATTTATAGAGCGATTTGTATATAGTTGCCTCTCAAGGCCTGTCTTCATGATGGAGTATATCACGGCAATTCGCGTCTTTGTCGACCGCGCCGCTAGATGTCGCATGATCGCGGCCGTATCAAGCAGCGCTTGTGTCGCGAAATGCCGAGACATATTCCATCGCGAAGAAGGACCTTGAGAGGCAGCTACATAAAAATCGCACTATAACTAGTGTCGTCGGCCATTTGCCGAATCTGCTACTGCCACATTGTCACACGAACCTTTGACTCCCGGCCTACGAACTTTCAGAAGTGGATTCGCTATTATGTACTACACGCAACAGGAAGTTGAAGTGTGGTTTACTATTGTTTTTCATGAAGTTGGTGGTATGTTAAGATAAAAATACAGTTACAATTGAAAATTTTACATATAATGCGAGAGAGTATATGTTGCTGTAATACCACTTGTTACGGCATTTGTTTTATGTAAAGTGATTAAAATAAATCAATGTTTCCAATTATGTTTATATTAAATATGAAGGAAAAGATCTTTAGCATTAGTGTGCAACATTATAGAATCAGCTTGCATTTAATAAAACGCAAGAAGGTGGCCACTACGATTCAACCAGTTTTGTGCGTAATGCCCAACAATAATACAAAAGGATTTCTACGAGGATTTTTCAAAACAATGATGAAAGCAAACATTTAATGGTAGTAACGATTTTTGTACGTCATACACTTTCTACACAAGTATATAAATATGAATAAGAAAAATGTATAGTGCCTTGTTAAATGCCAATTCTACATTTTTAAGTGTCCAATTTGCCCTATTTCGTGCTTATAAAACCGCAGCTTAATTATCCCTAAAAGCAATATTGATTAATTTTTTATTCCTAAATCCAGTGACAACGATCGTTGGTCAAATTTACTATCGAAAACTGCACTACGTTGATCTTGAGTTCGTTTCTTGGCGAATCAATTTTCAATTTGTGTATTCAATTTTTTTTACTGGGAACAACTTTAAAAGTAAAATTGTAAAATTTTGTCGTCTCCTCCGTGGATATTCTATATAAAGAGCTAGACGTCTAACGTGCATTACTGAATATGAAGCTTTCAGGGGGCCTACGTTTGAAAAGTAGAGGAGCATGTCCATTTCTTCAAAAAAAAATCCGCCTTGCCATTCTTTTTAACGTAATGGATAAAGAATTCAGTTATTGGTGATCATTGGACAAGACGAGTTTGCAAAGTGAATTTATGAATTTAAAAATGTATTTCATTATTTGGAACTCAAAGCTAAAAAATACAAATACAGACAGCACAAAACGTCTATTTTTTTAAATAGTTGAATATAGAGCTATCAGCATAATATACATTTACTTTCACAACACAACTGTTACATACCTTACGTATTAACAGAGTAGTTATTACGCATGCACAAGAAGATTTTCTCATCACTTCTATTTTAACAATGTTCAATTCAATTTTCACCTATCCATAATTGTTTCTCCTGTAATTTACGTAAAACCTCGCGAAGGCACTCGGGCACGTGACTTTAATCTCTCAATTTCGGGGAAAGTCTCTCATCCTCTTCACGGTGCGCTGCTTGAGATTCCGTGTTTGCAAATGGAATGAGTGAAAACCCGATTATACAAACGGAATCCATTACGTCTTCAGCGAGAGTATTCTTCGAGACCAGTCGCCCTATTCAAGCATTTTGTCTTTATATCTGACTCTTGTGATTTTCTACGAGTATTTCATCTCAGAAAAAAATCATTGAAACTGATATTCTGAAACCACAATACACATACTCAAACACTGTATGTGGAAAATAGACTCTTTAGAGCAACAGAATTCTTTTTCTAACTAGTGAAAACTAATAGCACAAAACCTTTTGCATTATTTTTTTATTTTCAATTTTCGAAAATTCAGAGAGTTTAACGAAAATGAAACCTACAACATTTCTTAAAAGTCCTTGGTTCTATCCCTGAAAAAAAATGTATAAAAATAAACGTTTTTAAGAAAATGATTTTTTTTATAATTTGCAATAATTTCAAGAACAAATTGCGCAAAAATTGCTCTTTTTAAGTGTGCAGGACCTTCCTAAAAATTAAATTTTTTTAACATTTTTGTTTAATACAAACATTTTTATCTTCAATTTTGTAGAGCGTTCGTCAGAAATGTGACTACCAACAATATATTTCTCGTTTTTCATTCATATGAGGAGAAAATTTAACAATTTGGAGCCGGTTTTGAGAAAATAATTGTTAAAAATTGCCTTAATACACGCAAATTACACATGTGTGACGTAATATCATGCAAAACTATGTGATATTACGTTACACATGTGCCATTAGCACCTTATTGGTAGGCAACCCATCATGCAATGCCGTTTCACGTCACGGTCAGACGCAGTCAAAGAGATTCCGTTTACCTTCCGAACATCAATGAGTGATGGGTAGAGATGGTAGATTTTAATATTTTTTAAAAATGAGATATGTTACCATACGCTGAAAAAATAAGTGTATGTTCGTCGGCTGTATATATGTGTATGTTGTATATTTCGAAAGGTTTTCAATGTGCGATAAAAATGCGGAACTTATCGCAAAATGCGAAATCACGTACAAAGGGCGAAATTGTTATGAAACTTCGAAATAATTTCTAAATTGCATTTTATGGTTTCCTTCGCGTTCGCTCTCTAACCAGTGAGGCGATTCTTGATTATTGAAAGCATATAATTTGAGAGTGGTTGTGTTGTTTAAGTTATAGTCAAGATTTTACTGACAAAACAAAGCAAAACAAACATTAAACGTGGAATAATTCTCCTTGAACTTAGTCATACGTCAAGTCAAATCATAAGTCATTACCTTTCATCCCTACCAGTCAGAGGCTCAGCACCATAGTATCCGGGGTTTCCGGACGGCCACCCATCCAGGGTCCCATGGTGTCTCGAGCTGCTTTACCTCCGTGACTTCATGGAGCTTGCTTACTATGTTCGACGTGTGGCGTAGATTTCGTAATCTATTTACTTAACCGACACTCGTTCATTTCGAAAGATATTTACTGAAGAAATAGTTACAGTCTACTTCTACGTTCAGGTTACGATAGTGAACAGACAAAGGTTCATATCTGTTAAAAGGCCTGTGCGTCCGCACGAGAGAATCGTTGATGTAAAATATCTTGTTCATTTATTTCACATTATTGCTATATATAACAAATAATTAAATGATTTAACAAAACATTACATAAAATGAAAACAAGGAAGTAATTCGTCATTCAAATATACTATTCTTTACTAGTCAGAAGTGAAGGACATGTACATGAAATATATAGTTTTAACGAGTATAAACATAACATAATAATATCTCATTTTTTGTTGTAACAAATCTGGCAAACGTATTTTCGTGTGAAGCCACTATTCCCATCTTTGCGCCGCTCCAGCTTGCGCGTGTACACTTCTTTCTAGAAATGGAGAGGAAATGAGAGCAAGTCAGGGGATGTGAGGGGGCAAGAAGCTCGTGCTGGCGCGGTTTGCCTGTACTATATGAACGTACGGGATCGCTGTCCGAACTCAGCGTAGTTTTGGGGTAGATATTAACGATGCGAAACCGATATTGTTCTCAATGCATGTGTATTTAGTAAAAATATTTCGATATTTTTAATATTAATTTATCTACGTCGACGTTTTCATAACTAGACTTTTGTGCTGGATGTTTTTACATTATCAATGTTTTATTTTTTCAATCATGAAGGAATGATAATAACAAATAATTGAAAATGTTCACATCTCAGTAAATTAATTCCCACATCTTAGCGCTGTACCTGGACGCACCGAGTGGGCCTCCCTTTTTGAGTAGTACTGCTCTGGGACGCAGGCGTCTGACCAGAGACAGCGACGGCGTTGGAGATGGGAGCGACTTCCTTCTCATATTCAACTGCGAGGTAGTCCACTCCACTAATCAGAATGTAGGATGGGTAGGGATTCTGTGGGCGGCCCGTTCGTTAGTGCACTGCAGCGGCATTAGCCTGGTTTTTGATCGATTATTTTGTGATTTCAGGATAACATAAGGTTATAAGTCCCGCACGTGTAGCACATGTTTTCTCCTTTCGTGGTGGCGTTGATCTTCCCCCTGGATGGTGAGATCCGGTGCCGACCTACCGTCGGCTAGCGCAACCAGGAATCTCTCAACCGCAGGTCAACGCCCCAGGCGAGAGAAGCTCGAAGCTCCCGACCGGTCTCCCGGAATGAATGGTAGGGTAGTGCATGTTAGTGAGGGTGTGTAAGGAGTGAAGATAGGGCAAGAAAGGGGAAGAGGGATCGCGCGCGTGGCGTGGCCCGATTGTTAGGGTGCTGCTCCGGCGTTCGCCTGGTGTTGATCGGAGAAACCACGGAAAACTACCGCTCAGAGCAGCCTGTTGCTAGAATTGTCTTCCAGACAGCGGCCTAGCTATCTAGCTAGTCTTCAAACTCTCCCGGGCTAGCAGGGAAGGCCCTCCCGGCCAGAGCATTGGCAACAGCTGGAGCCCTCTCAACGTGTTGGCGCGTGGGCGGCGTGTGCCCGTGACCGAGGCGAGGCGAGCGGCTGCGTGAGGCGAGTGGGCTCCGTGGCGGAGGAGGAGGAGGAGGCTGCGATTCCAGGCGCCGCCCCGCGCGTGGGGCTGCCCTGGCGTCCACGCGGAGGCCTATTCGCGGCGCTTCGTCACGCGCCCATCGCCCGTCGCCCGTCGCCCACCGCCCACCGCGGGCGCATCCGCCGCCGCCACTCCCGCTGCGCCCACGGGCGCCCGCCGCGCGCTCCTCTTCCAATGATTCCGCTTCTAGGTCAGTCAAGAGGTGGCTCAAGGGAACGATTCGGGGACAAAATGGTGGAAGGTTTTCTCTCTCGCAGGTGTTATATGCTTTTGGGAGTATTGAAATCGAATTTGGTGTTTACAAACAGTTCTACCTGCCTGGGGGATAAGAGCGTGTACCGGCTCATCGCTTCGGTGCGAAGGGTTTGGCGCGCCGCAACGGTCGGACCAAGTTGGCGGGTTCAAACCCGATCGAAGCCCTGGATTTTTAAGGGCGAAAAATGCCTTTGTACACTTTCCTTCGGAGGGGAACTAAAGCCGGCTAACCCATGTTAGTAGATTTACTTTCATGTAAAAGATCCTCAAGAAATACCTCCTTTCCGTGCTAGTTGGTGAAGGGAGCGTAGCGAAATTTGCGTGGTCAGACGGAAGAGCGGGCCTGATGGCTCGCCACGTAAAATAAGGCATTAATTCAATTCAATTCAATGCAAAGGGTTCGGTTTCGAATCCCGCATTATGTGTGGTTGCGTCGCGTTTCCTATGCATGTATTGTCGCGGAGGCCCTCGCATTCTGCAGACTCCAGGTGAGAGAAACTTGTAAGTGTATTGGTGTCTAGTGTACGGTCAATCGGAACATAAAGTGTAACCGGCTGTCGGCTGGATAAAACTCTAGAGAAAAAAACATATTTTGTTTATGTTGATATCGCTTTTTATAAGTACGTTATACGCCATTGATGAAAAATTAAAGTTTGGAAGCCTTTTCGACAAAATCGGGATATAAGCGATAAACCGAAAATATCTAAAATTTTAGTTTTTTGCTATTATCATTGCGAACTTTTTCGACAATTTTCCATGTTGACAACAAAACACGAATTCTGATCACGAAAAAACGTACAGAACGGAAAGAAAATACTTCACTTTTTTTCATGGATCGGATTCCATTTCTCACAATCAGCATCATTCGTAGCCATTACGCTGGGAGAAGATTCATTAACCGCTCAAAGAGTTATATTCATACATTCATGGATACGTTGTGTATAATTATTTAGCTTCTTGCTGGGAGGCTGCATCAGGCAGCAACTGCTGCGAATTGCCGAAACAAAAAAACAGCTATGAAAAGTCTTCGACCGGGCGAGAAGGAACAGGCTGCAGAGAAGACAACGACTTACCTTTTGTTTCAGGATCTTTAAAACTGAGAATGTCAGGCCAGATGCCTCTCTCTGCAAGGTTGTTCTTTTCCGCTTTTGAGGTCTTAGCGGTCTCTGTGTGTCTCAAATGATAGATTGCGTAATTAGTAATTTCGGGCGTGATTATTTCTAAGATAATTTGTCCCATAAGTGTAATCCATGTTTAACACAGTAGGTGGCGGTGACCTCCTCCGCTCTGTATAGCGAAATCCGGCGCCGACCGATCCGTCGGCTTGCGGGGTTTTCCCTAACCACGTATTTTTCACCAATGGGCACCGACTCATCCAAATCGAGTTCTAAGCTCCCGAATGCTCTTGCGGCATGTGTGGATGTGCAATGCATTTGAGTGTAAGTATGTGGGGGGAGGAAAGGACAAGGAAGGGGAAAGGAAAATCGCGCACGGCTAACGGCTTGTTCTGCTCCGGTGTTGACCGGAGAAACCACAGAAAACTACCGATCAGAGCAGCCGGACGCCAGAATTCTCCTCCAGAGAGCGACTGAAGTCGACTTTACTAGTGTCGAAAATCCTGCTGTTGTAGGGACGTAAATCTTAGGTCCTCCCCGTCAGACGCGTTGTAATGACGTCAATTGATGCTCTGAGCTGGTCTGTGTGTATCGTGGTCTTTCCAATCCACAATTTAAACTTTAAAATACAATTTATACGTTGTGCCAATCTTTGTGATTGAAAGTTGGTCCTCGGCAGAGACAGCGTTGCCACGCTTCACTATCATTGCCACATTGCCACTATTAATATTGTTGTTATTATTATTATTATTATTATTATTATTATTATTATTATTATTACTACTATTACTATTATTATTGGCGTATATGCCATTACTGACCATGCTACACGATTAACGTGTGTAATTTTTCCAGGATCAGCTTTACAGCTGCATCCGTCAGTACGACAAGGTTGTTACGCCTTGAAATGTGAAGTGTTGCCGCGCTTCACTGTTATTAACACATGCGCGCTGTATGAGCTGTCACGGGTAATCTAAACATAATTCCAGATTTCAAATCTATATTTTTCTGACCGATGCCTATTATGTCTAGATTTAATGAAGTGAAATTTTGATGTTGGGCGGCATACATGCGTTTTTTCATTCTCTTGGTGGCAATTAAGATTAGATTAATCGCTAGAAAAATTGGTGTTTTTGCGTGTCAATACGAAACGATCGTCGCCGATATTACTTAGACCCGAAAGTTTTCTTGATATTCCACAGCAGGGTGTGCAGGGAGGGGAGGGTTCTGCCTACGTCAGAGCTTAAAAAGATATACCAACGATGGGTATGAACTTCTGGCACCAAAGCGTAGCACGAGGAAAACGATCAATTTGAAGGAACGAGATGGGTATTGGTAGCTTTGTTAATTGGTATATTCCATTCTGTGTAGGATCTAAGTATGAGCAGTGCTATTCAGCGCTGGACAAGTACTAGGAAGAAAATTTGTGCAAGCAATACGTGATTCATAAACGTCAAGTACAAAGAAGTTTTATACAACGTATAATAGCTTTACTTTCACAAGAAGATCGTCGGTGTAATTCCAAGTTCTGTAAATCCTGTGCCATCTGTCTGCAGATTATCGACGTTTGTTTTAGTGATCTGAAACGAATGTTGGCGCCTGCGTAGTTGAAAGGCATGCAACCCTCATATTTTGTAGTGCGATAAGTTTTTCGGAGTATTTCAAATAAATTATGTATGAGTTATTGAGATCCCCGTGTCATCCAATCATGACCTTTTATTACTAGTCAATTCTCATTATAACTCAACTCATCGTGGTTGAAAAGAAAAATGAATACGAAGTTGATTGTGTATGCATTCTTTATTAATTATATTTATTATTGAAACAATAAAACAATATTAGGAATTTGAAATGGTTTTCTAGACCCAAAAATTAGAACAAGAAAACAATATTGTAAAAAATGTAAGATTATTACCAGGGCCAAAGGAATGACTGGATCAAATTTAAGACAAGATGACATTCGTCCTTGATGAATGACTTCATACGCTAGAATACTGTATCAGATGCTAAAGTTGGCAGAAAAAAAGAGTTTCTCGCTTTTAAATCTCAAAAATTCTGAAATCTTTTTAAACAGTCTGACAACCCTGCACAAGAATCCTAAAGCATCAGTCGAGATGAAATAATTGTGATGAAACCGTCAAATTCCAAGGCAGGTTTCACTGCGATTAAATCAGATCATGATCTTCATTTGTGATTCCTAACGAAACGCAAATATTCGTTTCGTTAAAAGACATAATAAGCTAAGAAAAGTTGCATTATTGAAGCGTAGAAATATACACCACTGCCTTCGCTTAATTAGATCAACAGATGGTCATGCTGAGAAATGGATTTTTATGTTTGCTGAGAAACGCTTCTTTACAGCATAATAGTTTGAAGATTTATGGAAAATACACGAATGTGTTTAAATAAAACGGTCAACATTTTGTGTTGAAATGTTTTCTAGGAATGGAAGTCAAGAACTCCAGATGTTTCGATCGCGTCAAGTTAAATTCTTAAAGACCCTAAAAATTTCGAAAACGGTAAACAATGTATGTAGTTGGTATCAAACTAATTTTTGCAATATTACACTAAAGAAAATGAACCGCCTTTTCAATTGACATATTCTCGAAAGATTCTATTCTCCGTTATAGTATGTCGGGTAAACAAATTTTGAAAAATGTTAATTAGTAAGGGTGTGTATTAAAATATTTAAATCTTAAACATATTTCACGTTGCAAACAATTTTCTTGAACGTCACTTGGTTTTACAGTTTTAGTGTCAATAACCACATTTCCCCACATGCCTAGAACGCGTACGCGCAAGTGTCAAACCGACCCAAGTATTCAACTGGTGTAGGCAATACTTATTTGTCGGAATTTAAAAGTATGCCCCGCCGTCTAAAAATATTCGGTCAATTGCAACTACAAACTTCAAGTTACCTAGTAAGAGGAAAGTAATTTTACTAAGGAAAACGCGGTCTAACACGAAAGGGATAGTTCGTACTTTGAGTAATGCGTGTCTGCACTAAAATGAACACTCGTTAAACTGCTCATGTTTCCTCAAAGGCTATTTTTAAACACGTTCCAAGAACACTACTTTCTAAAAAGGAATACTAATTCTTCTCTGAAGAGTAAATTAGAGTGCGGACAGCACAAGGTTTTCCTGTCTGAGCACCTCATACTTCAGGTACTTTAATACTATCCACTACTGAATTATTTTTCCTCTAAAAAAATAAACTCAATCGATAAATAAACCTAATCGATTATGACAAATTACTGTCCAACATATAATTCATCACAATGAAAGATAGTGGGTATTTATTTTTCTGTATTGCATACTCCCTTCTTAATATTTGAATTTATAGAAGAAATTTAAGTTTAAACTATTGATTAGGTGTTAGGTGTCAAGTGTATTACTATGAAGTAACAAGAATGCTGTATATTGGCAGTTATTGATATAATGGGAGAAGAGATGGATTTGATGATCAATGAAGTTTACTTAGAACACCAGAGTACCTTTATAAAAACAGTTTTTTTTCTTCTGATATGTTATATTTGATTATGTGGTCTGATGATGAGGTCAAACATACCTCGAAACGTTGCGTAACAATTGGTTTCAAGAGTGAATATGTGTTCTATATGAAACGTATGAAATGTGATGTCTATAACCTATGATTAAACCAGTCGGACCTGAAAAAGTATAATTAACGATGTTTCGCAATTTTGAAAATATAAAAAAATATCTATATCTGAAGTTTTTAAGATGTTGAAACTCTATACATGATAAAAATACGAAATAAAATACATATGTGTAATTTCTATACAATGTTCTAAACATTGTAAAATAAGAATTCAATCTATAAAATTCTGAAAGAAAAAAGAATTCTGTCTATAAAAATAGACATCAGTAGTTATTAAAATAAAAATTATAATCTTATGTAAAAAAGCTGAAGAATTTTCTACCCGTAATTTTCGAAAAATTATTAATTTTTTATCGGTAATTTTTTAAATAAGTAGTTGACAAAATCCTTTTGGCAGGATTTATTGCTTGGCAGATTGCTCAGTTGTCATTCATTTCTTAGTGACCGATTTTGGTTCACTGCATGGTAAGTACGAAAACCTAACGAAGATCTTTCGCATACCTTTCTTTATTTGAAATTTTCCATCTCATGTTTATTGACAAAAGAGGGTCTTAGACACCCCCATAAATGCCCTAGAAGCTTTTTGTACTGTTGCCAACGTATGGTATATATTATTATTATTATTATTATTATTATTATTATTATTTTAATTATTATTATTATTTGTTCTTTATCTCAAAGTTTATATGTAGTGTTTACTCTTTGAGAGACTATATAGGCATATTTCATCCAATGCTAGTGTTCACTTAACATAGAGCGAACAATACTAGATGTTACGAGAATCACGGACTTTTGGGCTCTAGAAATTATATTAGACCATACTATCATAATGCCTAGTCAACTGTTTCCAAGTGTCTCTTCAAATTTTTGTTGACCAAAGCAGTTGCTGTGATTACTATTGGCATTGTTTCCACTGAATTTAGTTTATACATTTCTTTATATTCTATTGCAAGTGAGGTGTATGTAGATATTTTTTCAGATTTTGGTTTGTTCTCTTTGTGACTCCGAGGTGAACGGACGTGTTCCTGTTTCCACTTTAATTTGAGTTAAGCTCTTGGTGTGTTTACTTGGAAAGAACTTTCAAGGAGATTATGCTTTAAAATTAATTTAGAATCTCTGAGGTAAAGATCTTTTAATTTTAATAAGAGGCCAGTGTGCCACACTTTATCGAACGCTGAGCGAACATCTATGAACTGCGGGTCTGAACAGTATTGCTTTCTTCCAGACTTATTAATTTCGTTATCTATTCTCATGCACTTGTTCGATTATAGAGTGAAATTCCTGAATCCCAAACTGGTAGTTTGTAGAGTTAAGATTATTTCATTTATGTGGACGTTTAGACGTTGTAAAAGCAGCTTCTCTATGCCTTCCGAGATTGTTGGTAGTAAAGCTGATAGGTCTGTACGATGAGAAAGTCATGAGGTTGGTTTCCGGGATTTTGGTATAAGAAATCTAGAGCTACTACTTCCATTGAGAAGCGATAATGTCCAATTCTATATACTGCGTTGAATATTGAAGTTAATCTATAATTTGTTGCTTTTGGGTAAATTATTTCAACACTTTCCGCCGTTTATTAAGTCATGTATGGGCTTTGTGCGGGCGGTAATTTTTGTATAGCTTTTTCTTTTCATAAGTTGTGGAATGCTTGAATGGCAGACGACATTGCAAGGGAGTTTTCAAGATATGCTCGTATCTCACGTTCCGCTTCTGGTTCGAGTGATGATAAGGCTGGAATACGTTTGCAAGGTGTTGTGCAAATGCTGCTGCTTCTCCGCGTTACTTCTTGCCAGGAACCATCTTCTTTGCGTATAGGGGAATTGGTTGAGTTGGTCTTTTGAATCTTCTAGTTTGACTTCCACAATGAATGATCTCATTCTTTAAAGGGGATAGATTCCTAAGATATTATTCATTTCGTTATTCTTCAAACTTTGATGTGCAATTTTTAAATCTGTAGTTCTCTGTTCAGTTTCTTTTATCTAGTAGATGTCTTGTTTCTTGGTAGGTTCTTTTAGTTTCCTTTTGATGCAAACGTTTTCCTGATGTGCTTTGGAAAGTATACTTTGTTTATTTTTATTGTTGAAATTTGAGTGGAATGCCATGCTGCGTCTTGTATACATCTGTTAAATGTTCCACTGCATCATCTACATCATCTTTATTCTTCAGCGGAAGCTGAACCATTAAATTATCATCTATATACAGCTGGAATTCATCCCAGTCAGTTTTTGAGGTGGTTCGGTTCAATATGTTCTTCTGAAGTGATCGTATGAGTACTAATTTTTAAGATAATAGGAGTGTGGTCCGAGCTGAGATCAGCGATGCTTCAGTGCGTATAAAATGGAAGAAATGCCCTTCACATAAAGAAAATCAATAAGATCTGGAATTTTGCAGGTATCTGTTGGCCAGTAAGTAGGTTGCCCTGTTGAGTGGTACGACAAGTTCATGGAGATAATAGCTTTGTTTTAACTCCTCACCTCTAGTTGTGTTTAATCTGGAACCCCAAGTTCGATTTTTCGCATTATAATCTCACCGACGATAAACTCTTGTTCGCAAGTGATTCAAAAAAGTTCTTGAACTCGTTCACTTTTTTTATGTTTAGGTGGACAATAGACGGGTGAAATGCTACGGGTCCATGCGAGTCATTGATCTGGATTGTCGTTGTTGTAAATGTTCTTCACCAATATTTCTCTATTTCAATGGTTCCTATAGAAATTTTCGTTATTTATTGAAAATGGCTCCCCCGGTTGCCTCCATTGGGCATTTCATCGTCTAGGATATTTGTTGAAATAAGTAGTAAGTTCGCAGAATTTAATTGGCTCTTAGTCGTCAAGTCGCGTTTCGACACATAATACTATCTATTTCATTTATTAATGAGAAAAAAGTTCGACTTTCTCTCTTCTCGATTCGGAGACCGTCTTTGCATCCAGCTGTGATGCATTAACTGTTCGTCATTTTGATTAGAGTTTCGACATGAGATTTGATCTAGCGTCTTATTTGTTCCGATTGGCTTACTCAAGGAGATCTTCCAAATTTTGCGAACGATTCCTGTACATTTTTCAAGTCACTTTCCGCCAGGCGCTGTTTGTTAGAAAGAGTTCGCGCGTCAAGATGTGTGATTAGTGGTAGAAGGGGTTTGCACTGTGTTTTCTGAGGAAAATTTTGCGGAAAGTCTTTTTCTTGATGAAACGACATTGGATTTTTTCTTGCACATATTTTTTGTGGGTCAGGGAATCTCTTCTTTTTAAGAGTTTGATATATGCTACATCCTTTAATATGTTGGACGCGTGACTTCTCTGCAATCTGTCGCACATTGCATGCTATCTTTATTGCTTTATCACCAACTATCAATGTCGTGTCCTTCTCCGCACCGCAATGCAGCGCTTTTTGTTTCGTATGCAATAACTTTTAGTGGACCATAGGTCAAGCAGTTTTTACATTGTACTATTTCCTTCTTCTGCGAACAGTCGAACGAAACTATACAGTTGTGAAGGACGATTTATTTCATAAATACTTTTATTGTTGTTGGCTTGTTCTAGGTCAACAAAAAATATGGATATGATGCCTTACGTACTCGATGTTGTTAGCATGTATACACATTCGACGAACTTGTGACCAAGATTTTCTTTTCCTTCTTGTCAGCATTGCAAACATACGTTGACGGATGAATATAATTCAATTACTACTCTAATGCTGCGATCTTCTTTTCTGATATGTTTATGAAACATAATATTCTTGTTTTTCAAGTGCTTGAACGACGGTGCGAAATGCATCGGATCGTTTGCCGCATATTTTACATTGGCTGATTTTTAAGTCCAATTTGTAAGTGTATCTTCTGTTTTAGAACTTCTTGAAATTATGTTCTTTCATTCCAGTGTATAATCTCTGCTACTCCTGGAGGAGATATAAGGCGGACGTTTATGTTGCTATTAGATCTGTTGGTTGTGACTTTACTTCAACTTTTCTGTCGACTTAGCAGTTTAAATATGTTCGTAGTCACGACATTGGAAAGAAGAATTATCTTCCCCACGCGGACTCGTTGTCCTGATCATCAATATTTTACGTTTTGTATTTCGTATACGTAACTTTTGCCCAGAGTTGTTCTATCTTAAATAAGCTGACCGCATTGCAGTATTTAATGAATTCACTGTATTATTGAAAGAGTTTGAACTTACAGGTGTTGATTGCTCCATTGGGCTGGCATCGTTGTAAATGCTGGTTTTTGCGATAATTCTGTTCAGTAGTTGTATTTGCTGTTGCCTGACGTTGTATTATGTTTGCTGTTTCGATTAACTGCTGCGGAACATTATTTGTTGATTGCGAAGCTTCATTCATATTGACCATGTGCCGACGGTCACTATCGGCTTCGCAATGCATGCCGAGGACCATCACTTAGATAATTCGTTATCATTTTATTTTTCTTCAGTTAAACCACCACTATTTGATGAAAATTACTTCAATTTTTCAGATACTAGATATATATTTTTCGATAACTAAGCTATAAAAACTGTTTTAGGCACTGTTTACGTTTCAGGCACTCGCCGGTATT
>BOPP01000025.1:4642559-4675777 GCA_017312745.1 Gryllus bimaculatus
GGGCGCCGCCGCGGCCGCCTCCGCGCTCTGGGAAAGCAGCGGATGCGCGTGACGGGCGGGCTGGACGGTGCGGGGCGGGGCGCGGGGGAGTGGCTCTGCTCGCAACGATACGCCGTGTTCCACCGCAACGTCTCTCTTTTAATACACCGGTTTATTCAGACTGAAAGTTTTATTTTGATATGAGAATGAGTATTTCGATCTACTTTGATCATTAATCCTGTGAGTAGCGCATGCAATATTCTGGGAGGAGACTAAAATTGAGTGTAGGTGTGGGCGTAAAATTGAATAAGGTTAAGTTTCCAGTCTATATACACAATAAAACAGGCAGGACTGTTCTGTAGTTGAAGTATATTAGATTTAAAAAACGAAGTGGCGCAGAGCGAGTCGCAAACACTAGTAATATGATACTAATTGATTTTTTTAGATTTAATTTTAATAGTTTTCTCTACTTCGAAAAAAACTATTGAATAGATCTGAATCCAAAGTACGTATTTTTTTCGATTATATCTTTATTCCTATTTCGAGTACTGGTTACCAACGAACCAGGAGTGAACATCGTGTCTCATGTATTACGCATCTCAGCGCGTCCCAGATCTACGACGCGTGACGGAGAACCTCTTAGACCAATGGCAGTGGCGGTTGGAACTGAAAACCAGCTGTGTGCTGATAGCAGATGCTCAGTTAAGAATTTGATTGGGGAAAATCCCACTTGCTGACGCGTAGGTCGGCGCCGGATCGTGCCATGCAGCGGGGGGGGGAGATCGCAGCCTCCTTCCGCGATAAAAACAAGCACTGTGCTTACGGGACTAATGACATTCTTAGTAGTAGACACACCGAAAACATCAATCAATCAATTTATTAGTGCTCTGCTGTGTGTCAGCCAGTTTAAAAGGCACGTCCCCAACCTTGCCGCACTGTCACGGATGCCTCCAGGCGGAAGTTCAGAGCGCAACTTCCGCTTCCTCGCACCCTCTGTTCGACGCCCCTCCCCCCTGCCGACGCCGCCCTTTGGTTGCATCGTTCCGCCGCCAGAGGGCTGCTGCTTTCACAACGCGGCGTGCAGTACCGGGCCCGGGCGTAGGGCATCGTTAATGCTCTCGACACGCCCTATTATACACGCCTTCGCTCTCCCACTCCCCTCGCGCCCTTTCAATCCCCTCTCCACCCCTTGGCTTCCCCTCACCCGCACCCGAGCCCGCGCCAGGCGCTCCGCCTCTCCCGCACTGCTTGTCACGTTCTGTCTCCGAAGGCCGCGCCCCTTCCGCGAGGTTTCTCCGATGGGAAGCGCAGCGAGCGACTTACTCTACGTGAAGAATATTAAAGGCCTTGTTCGAAAGGTTTCAGCCATTGCAGCGAAGCTGGCGGTGAAACGGTGTTTCTTCCCCGGCCAAATGTCATTCGCTAGTTCATCCGGTTAAATCTTACAAATAATAGCACGCTCAAAACGTATTCGCTGTCGGCAAGACATAGAGTCATGTTAAAATTAATTAATTTCGTTATAACATGCCTAACATTTGGGAAATTGCCCTTATTAAAAATTAAGTCATTATTATATATTCTTGCATACTTATAGTACCAGTGAAACCAAATCGGTGATGGAAACGTAAGTTTTGGCGACTCCGAGAATTGTGTCTTTACATCGGTCACTTTCCCAGTTACTCATTCCGTCCGTCAGTCACTCCGGCCGTCAGCACTTCGTCCGTCAGCCATTCAGTTTGTCAGTTATTCATTCAATCCGTCAGCCTTTCATTCAGTTCATCATTGGAATCCATCATTTCATTCACTGGAATCCATCGATACGACGGCGTGTGTGCTCGTCTGCGTGTTTGTTCGTCTACTGTCTGTTCGTGTAAATGTGTCCGCCTGTCCGCCTGTCTGTTCGTTCGCCAGTCTGTTCAACACCAGACGAATGCCGGAGTATTGGCCTTAAAAACGGGTCACAAACCACTCGCTACCTTTCCTTCCTCTTCCTTGTCCAATGCTCAAGACTTACACATACGTAAATGCACTACACTTCCCGCATGTGGGACGAACAGTCGGAAGTTTAGAGCTTGTCGTGGCTGGGGCGGTGCCCCGCTAGTGGGAGATACCTTGATAGGGAAAAAGCTGACGCGTAGATCGGCGCCGGATCTCATCATCCAACGGGGGAGACAACCACCATGAGAAAACATGCTCTACTTTTACGGGACTGATAACCATAGTTGATGCGTCCCATTACCATAGTCGAAGCGATCAATCAACCCAGAGGTGAAGCATAAGCGAGCGTGTCGTCCCATCGATTCACGAGTTTTCCTAGCACCGCCCCATCCTCCTGGGCGTCCGTGGCGCGGAGTGTTTACGTGCGTTGGCCGGGGCGTCGCCGCCCGCGCCGGCCGCGCCGCGTCGCGCCGATTATGACGCAACAATGGCCCCCGCGTCGCCCACGCCGCGATGCGCCGCCCGCCGCGCCGGGGCAGCCCCACGCCCACGCCCACGCCCTCGCCCACGCCCGCCTTCGCCGCGCAGAGCGTTTAAATCGCGTTACGCGCGCGCCCGTGCCCAGCCGTCCCCGCCGCACGATGGGGCTGGAGGCGCGAGAAGGCGGGCAAAATATGGAAACCATCTACAGTGCGCCAGAAAGTGCCTCCGCAGTGGTACCTTGCTGGTGAGAGGGCTGGCAACATTAATTATGTTGGTAACACGAGCTGCAGGTTGCAACAAAAGAAAACGCAAATTGCTTGCTCGCCAGAACATGTAGATGCTCGGAGAGCTGTTTTCTTCACTTGTTTCCATGTGATCTGGTTGCTAGGAACATAAATCCAATTTTTATAGGAGGCCCTGACTTGGTGCGGAGTGACTTTCCTGGCGCACGTTACTATTTCTATGCGTTTATATGGCTTTTTTCCAAGACGCGTGATGGAATATATCTCAACAAATATAAATTATCTATTTGGTACGGTCTGGGAATAAAAAGAAATGCAATCGTAGGCTTCCGCCGCCAGAGTCAAGTGAAGGCTCTCGGGTGAGGAAAGTGATCCCGACGATTGGACCATCCTATCGAAGTCTTCCTTCTTCAGGGCTGGAATGAACCAGGGTGGTGGGCGCTCAAGTTTTTTACAGTGCGGCTGTGTATGGACCACGATCCTGACCATCATTTCCATGACACATCACCTGGACAGCCAAGAGCCTTCACAAAAAAAGCTTCAGATTTTCTTAACATCGATGAACCTGCCAGTAGGTTATTCCGAGGTACGAATTAAAAGAACAGAGGAATAAATGTGTGTCGATCTATCGACAGATAAAACGAAATTACTATTTTATTAATATTATTCTGAGCTGGTACCTTGCATTCACTTTGTACAGCATGGAGGATCACGCGGTGGTGGTTTAGGGATCTGACCCATAAAGTGACTATTCGAACAGAATGGGCAATCATTTAGATGAGTGGTGTTGAAAGTAAGCCACCGCCAAGATTCGAACAAGTCCATTCTATTTTCGAACCTCCTGTTGCCGATTACACATTATACATCGTATTTGGAGTGACTGGTGATAGGTGTCTAGACTTCCGGGCCAGTTTAGCCCTTAACAGGGTCTGTGTATCGCGTGTTTAAACCAATTCTGCGAAAACTCATGTTGCATTATTAAATAATTGTTGATAAATAATAATATATAATTTCTTGATAATAATAGATAGTTTGTTGATTCTAATATATATTTTTGATACTACTATATAATTGTTGATAAATGATAACATAAATCGTTTAAATATGTCAAGGGGTTATAACAAAATTACCTTAGCATCAGAAACCAGTTAATGGGTCTGAGTTCAGGACAAGAGTATATGAAGGAATACGGGAAAAACTAATAACTCGTAGCAAGCAAAATAATTATTTTTATTGAAACAAAAATTGTGACGTACGAAATTTGGCAAATGATTTCGTAAAAGAATAATTATTTTGAGGTGGATTTACGTGCAGCTTCAAAACTGAAGACTCTTAGAGACGATGAGTTTTTACCCATCTACGTATAAGTTTATTGTGCCTCGTGTATGGAAAACCTTTCATCTTCTAAAAGCGAACAAAACTGAACTCTGAACAGATAACGTGAACATACGTCAGCAGATTTCGATGACGTTACCCGCAAGATTTGGTAATCGAGATTGTAATATTTGGTAAAATTTGGTAATTGTTCTGTTAATTCGTATGAGTAACACGTAAAGGGTAAAATGGACATATATCCTGAAGGTGCATTTTCCCTTTTCACCCTATGAATTCACTGGCACACCACTTCAAAGCCATAACCGTGCTATTAAATAAATTAAAGGAAACGATGTATTGGCTATGGCCCTAAACGTTGGGTATTGAATTACGATATAAGGTTTTAACGACGGACATGAGGCACGGCGATAAGGAAAATCAGATACACGATCAGCAGTAAAAGCTAGGAAATGATTTATGGAAAATGAGAGTTTGTCAAAAATATTAATGGATTTTATTAGGTAGCTGATAATTCAAATCTGACTTAGAAGTAAAATACAATACTTATTACTTGTTGCTTTTTGATTATTGTTTCACTATTTAAATATGTACAGGGCACTATTTAAATATGTACAGGGCAGTACTGTTGAATCGATATATCATGTTTGAGTGATATAACGATGTAATCAAAATCAAATTTATAAACCTTTATATTTGGAGTACCTACTGAATTGAATCAATGTAATTGTTTATTAATTGTACGTATCAAATATAATGTAACACAAAACAATGGCTAGATTATGATGGGTCTAAATGAATAATCTATAGTGAACACAAATATTTCGTATAGAGTTTTCCTCAAAGCTGACTGTAAATAAATGCAGCTGAAGGCAGCCAGTAATATTTACATTTCAGAATGAATTGATCTTATGTCCAACTCATTAGGAATTATCCGACTGCACTAACAGTATCTAATGCCAGATTAGGTTACTTCGATCCCCTGAGGGCAAATTTCAAAAATATTGGTCTATCCCGTCCTATGGTTATCCCGTTTAGGAAAACGGAAAACTCCCTGCTTCGAAAGTGTTTAATGAATCGCATAATAGTTCATGGCACTGTTGCATTCGATGCTAGGAACAATAATTGTTGGCGATAACGTTCATAAGTATACAATTCATTGTGGAATAATACCATTGAACGATGTGACAAGGAAATTGTCGTTTCCGTTGTGAAGAGAAAAGGAGATCAACAAACCAAATTAAAACCAATTGCATAGGAAGGTTACCAGTTGAAGTCTATGCTTCACTCAACCATCCTAACTACACATCTGACAGACCTATAATTAAAATGTAACCTCTGTGGCGATATATATGTGATTTGTCATTCTGATGTTGGTTTGACTTTTTGTAGTTTTGAAACGTTTCGTTTGTACTTCGAAAAGATCAGAAAAGCAATATTTCTAGACGAAATGTCTTGGTTTTTTTGTTAGAATTTTCCAATTCAGGTCGAAAATGGATTGTATGTAAAAATGAAGTATCGCTTTTTAAAATGCCAACGCCCTTTTTTTTTCAATAAACTGAAAAACATGTTAACACATTTTTTACAATGAAATAAATAGATGTTGAATTGAACGTTATTCCAATAGTTTTGTTAATCACGGCGCACCATACCTACGGCCATCCACGCCCAAGTTTTTCGTTTGCATCATTCGAATGGGGTGTCCCACTTCCTGTACTTTCGATTACTTTTCAATTCGCTACACTTCGCGTACCAAGCCTTGGGTTTTGATATCAGCAACAATCACCAACACCGCCTGTCAGTGTACTATATATATCACTCGTTCCGCCGTCGCCGCCGCCTCCGCTACCCGTTCCCCCTCCACCTCGGCCTCCCCCTCCACCTACGTCGCCGCCGCTCATGTGAGAGCGCCACGGTCAAGCGCGCCAGCTGGGGCACTCGGAGGTTGCGATGGGAAGGGGGGAGGGGAGGGGAAGGGAGGGGGCGGAAGAACAAAGGGCGAGCAGTCGGCGACTCCCTCCGTCGGTCTCACGCCAACATTGCAGCATCTCGTAGTATAAGACTGCATCCAGAGGTCAGTTTTTTTTCACCCTCGCTCCCCAGCTAATCCCCTTGCACTTATCCCACGATTCGGAAAGAGAAGACATTTCATAAACATGTGCATACATTTACAATATTATTACATTTACATACATACAATTTTATAGTTACGTTTGTGTTCATAGGTAATGTGTATAAGTGTTCAGAGAAAACCTCGAACATAAGTGAACACGACAGAATAATCGGAATTGTTTATGTTACGTCAGCGGGGTAAGAAGAAGCTGGTAAAAGGTGATTTCATGTTTCATTTCCAGAAACTTTTAAGCGGGAGTTTTCAACGCTGACTCTAAAAGGAGATGCAAATATTTCTTGAAAATATAATTGGATAAATTATAATTTTCTTATGCTATGACTGTCTTATTATTAATAATATAATTATTATTCATATATGGTCTTCTATATATTTCTCAATTTCTTATAAAAATATATATAGAGGACCATATATGTATAATTATAAATTAAAATTGATCAATGTTATTCTAAAATTAGTTCGTAGGCTTCCGCGGCCGAAGTCATAGGATACTTAGTTGTCTGGAGTGAGCCGCGTCTCAGTCGATTGAGCTGACGGCGAGTGGGCTGACCCCAGACAGCCAAGTATTCAGTGTCATTCAAAGTTGACCACGGGAAACACATAAATCAATTCTCATACTAAGGAGGAAAACAGAACGGGCTATTCCTTTTTGGGGAGGTAGGATAACGGATTAAGGAAAATTGACGCGGGATGCAGTCGGTATGCGCCCGAAAGAGTGGTTAGGCGGAAGAGCAGGCCCTATGGCCTGAGCCTCGCCATTAATAAAGGCATTATTATTATTATTATTATTATTATTAGTATTAGTATTATTATTATTTTATTATTATTACTATTATTATTACTATTATTATTATTTTATTATTACTATTATTATTATTATTATTATTATTATTATTATTATTATTATTATTATTATTAAAGAGTTGCTTAGCAGTTCGTTAGTGGTGGAGCGAGGGGCACGAGCATTAAGCTGATTTGTTTTTTCCTCGCGTAGAAAAGATTAAACTTTTCGAACAAGATTTTCCTCTGGTGCCCCTACATCCAATAACATCTCGTTTAAAATTTGTGTTCTGGAATTAAGTTAAGCCTCTCCAATTACATTCTACTACGATTACGTCGCAAAATTTCAATTTTGTGGTAAAAAGCTTATAGAATATTAAAGCGACTTTTTATACCTTTAAAAGTTAATATTTTGATAAATCCGGAGAATCATTTTGGGCGTATCCTACTCCTAATTCTGTTCGTTCAATATCTCTGCTATGAACTCGGGAAAAATGTGCTCAGCAATGTCATAATGTCGAAATTCGAAGGTCCTTCAAAAAAAACAAAAAAACAATGACATGAAATCTTTTGGTCTGTCGAGAAAAGATTGCCCACGTTGACCTTTACGTTCACCACAGTAAAAGGCCTTGAAGAAGAACAAAAGCGCTTGGCGTTACCCGTTCACAAAGCAGCAAACAGGAACTTATTTAGCACCCGAATTCGTTTGCATTATCTACAAAGAAAAGAAATCATGAATTTGCAAGAAGTAAGATTATAAAAAGTGAAATAAAAATTGTTGTCGTGAAGGGCCTACCCACGTCAAACGTCAGATCCCTGTCTACTCAAACCAAACTACGAAATATAACATCAGACTGGCCAAAAAAACACTCTTTTTACAGATTTTGAAGATACGTAAATCAGTTCAGATTTTGAAGATATAAAAATCTAGAGGTTTGTTGGGAGAAATTGTCTAGCAAGTACTTTTTCTCATTATCAAAAGCATAGAGACTGTCCTTTTTTATTTAATTTAACTAACATTGGTCGTAATTTACTTTAACATTTATTTCTGCAATTCATAAGTAAACATAAGAAATTCAGTTACACGGCGCCTGTATAGTCCTATTTTGAGGTAATTTATTCCTGAATGTGCAGATTAACTGAATTAAAATCGTGGATAACTGTAATTTTAATTTAAAAAAGACACACCTGCATGTTTTTATATAAATGCTTTGTTTAATTTATCATGCATTTATAATACAGCTTCGCGTTGTATTCGTGTTTAACAGTCTTCGGAAGCCCGGTCTAAAAGCGCAGACCCAAAGCCTGCAGTACACGCACGGACCATTCTCTCTTATCTGCTCTGCAGTTAATCCAAGAAAACGGCGATGCAATTATGGCTCATAAGAGTAATAATACAAATGGGAAATATTATACGCGTACGTTTTCTTGAGCCTTGTAGTATCAATCCCCACTCCTTTACTAACATTTGCTGAATTGAGAGTAAATAATGGGGACGAACGTTGTTGATAAACTTTGATAGCCGGAAATTTTAGCTCACGAGTAAGAGAAACTAGTTTGCATCGAAAAACAAGCTACATATTTTATACAATAGTCCTCCCGACAAAATAATCACCCCCGCCCACTCCTCTTGAAGTGAAGGCTCAAAAAAATGTGGGGAAAATACACGCGTATGCAATAACTAAGTGTACATAAATATCGAAATGTGTTGGTTGAAACGCAAATACAACTGACATGAGCCACCCCATGTGTGATATTTAATTTGAAAGAATAAGGGGCACGGTTGTGAAAATTATATAGAGAATTTATGTTTATAGAAGAAAGAAAATTGAAATTCTCATTCACATGTTTCATCCAAATTATCACTCTTCCATTTTTAATCTAATACCAATATCACACACGAACTTAACAAAACTTTCTTTCTGACCGGCCATTTCTGACCACGCTACACGATTAACGTGTGTAACTGTGGGGATACGCGATACAACTTTTCAGCCGTGTCCCTCGGTAAGAGAAGATTCTTTCGCCTTGAAATGTAAATTATGAGGTGGTAGGATGATGATGTGGGATGAAAGGACAATTACCAACACGACCATGCCTACGCAGGACGTGAACCTGCAGCTTTCTTGGCTATTATTATTATTATTATTATTATTATTATTATTATTATAATCATGTTATTATTATAATCATGAACATGATTATTTACTATGCTAGCGACAAACCGTGATCTTCTTACAGATATTCAAAACAAATAACTTCCCTATATGCTGCACTGCTACAAATTGTCTAAATTTCACGCAAAATTACGCGAAAAGTACTAAACAAAATATTACGAGTACAAAAACTACTACGAAATATTGTAAATATACTTATTTTAAGAAGTTTTTCAACAAAATATTTTGTTTAAAAATCATATTTTTATTATAGTAGTGGTAGGAAAACCCCCTAAAAAATTAAACTTTTGCAATTTTTGAAAATTCAGAAATTTCAACGAAAATGAAACCTTTGCCTTTGTTTTAAGCATTCCTTATGCTACCTGAGAACTGTTTAAAAAAATTAGAGCGATTTTTGAGCAAATTTTTAATGTTGCTTCATGTAAAGCACCCCCAATAAACATAATAGCCGTATCAAACGCGCATGGCCAGAGTTCGTTTAGATAGATTGATCGAAAAATATCAGTTTTGAGAAAATCGTCCGTACGATTTACGCGCTTGCGTTCACAGACAGATGAACAGATAAACAGGAAAATGTGATCTGCGCCATTCTTTTAAGCATAACTTTACGCTATCCCAGGACGAAATTAATTCAGAAAATTTCGAGACTTTTCTCTGAAAATTTCGAAAATGATGAAATTTAATGAAAAAGTACCCCTTAATGAAAAAGTTAAAATATCATTTTCAAATTCCAGGGACTCGATTTGTTTTCGTTAAAATTCGAGTTAGTTTAAATCGATTGGGAAATATCAATATATTAGAAAACCGTCTGAAAGTTGTCCAAAGACCGACAGACAAATAGACGTTTCGCCACTAATCATTTTTTCAGTATTAATAACACACATGGATTCTGACTGCACAACGTATTATAATTAATTTAATAATAAGTAATTTAACATACAAATGGATTTATCTACTTTATGCCAGATAATACGAATATTTCTGTAAAACTCGCCGATTTCCGACACACAATTACAATATTTTTTCTTCCTATGTAATAAGGCGAGAACGTAAAATGATTGATTTTTAAAACTAATGTATGTATTAAAACTAATGTATATGCGTACAAAAAGCATAAACAAACCAGGAAGGGAAAAATAAAAATAAAGTTCTAAATAAATACAAACAAGAGAAATAACTAGAATAAGAAAGGGCAATTTTGATAATTTCATGGATTTGGAAGCTATTCTCAATGTAAAGCTTAACTTTATGGGGAAACTTGGTAACAAGGGCAATAAAAACTTGGTAGAAAAAACGGCAGAAACGTGTCCAACTTTAGATTGCCCCCATCGTTCTTTCCGAGCTTCTGGCAAGAGGTTTCTCTGGCCAAAGCCGCACCCGCAAGACGCCGGGCGCTCCCTAGCGGGGTCCGACTCTGCGACCTCCAGACGTCACGAGCGGCCGGCGCCAGAGCAGCGGCGACACCTGGGCCGACGGCCAGACGTCACGGCCCCCGTCGGCGCTGGAGCCGTGACGTCACCGCGACTTTCGCTTCCGCCTGCGCCGCGCCACAGCCCCCTGTCCCTCCTCAGACCAGGACGATTCTTTCCTGTACCGTCACCTTTTTGGCTATTTTTAATTTTTCATACGCTGTTGACAAGAACAACATAAACTTTAGTTTGGTTATAAAACGGCTGAAGACTGAAAAAAAGGGGTATTGCTCCCAGACAAAAGTAATTTTTGCCAAACGAAAGACTTTTTTTCTTGTCAATATAGTGTGAATAACAAGTAGTGCAAAAGAATGGCAAAGACTGTCTCGTATTAGTTAGTTTCCTTATCTCTTCATTCTGAGTTATTTTTTAGGGCTTGTCTCACCCTCCTCTTCTCAGCTGCCATCTAACGGCGTCTAAAGGACATTTTCTTCACATTTTCTCTGTTGTTCGGTTCCATATTGGCAGAATATGACGTTAAAAGTATTATAGAAGAGCAAAATGTGGACTTATAAGTAAATTATCGTTGAGAAACGTGGAGCGGTTACTCAGAAAATGTTTAGGTGTTTTTCATTCGAGTTATTATTAATCAAATGATTAATAATGGAATAATTGTGTAAATTGGAAATTTAATTTCATGATTTTAAGACAAAGTTTCTTTATTTGAAACTAATTAGAAAAAATTCAATTTTCCATATAAATATTTTTCATTTATCGATTTTCCTGAAATTTTAGGACTACTTTATATCAAGTTGGCGAAATTTCGTATTTCTGGTATTACTCGCTGTTGTAGAGCTACAAAGTTTGTTTTTTTCGCAACTGATTATCAACAAATACGAGACAATGACGACCTACTTTGATATTAAGTTAGCAAAAATCGCGGTATTAGTTAAAAAGAAACAAGACAATTATTGAGATTATTTTTACGTAATTTCGACAACCTTGATGTGCTAACTTAATAGAGGTGCTCGAATTAAGCTTTTAACAACTAGACCTCCAGGAAACTTCTCAGAGACTACTTACTTAAGTTCCTTAGGCATCCGGCCGTTCGTGCGGGATTTTTTATCAGTTTATTTCAGAAACGAGTGGCTGTTTACCTTACGAATACTCTTAGGTGAACCACTACCTCCACGCCTGATGAAGGAGTACCTTCCCGCCGAGTTTTGTTTAATTCCACATTACCCAACCCCGGGTGCCTTCTTGTTGGAAACGCGGCGACTCTTAGCAGAGATCCAGTGGCATAAATAGGTTATCATACGCCCAGTGCAAATGTGATCCCGTAATTGTGATTGACAACAAGAAACCTAGTTTTTTGAATCTAATGTTTGTTGGTACACAATATGTAAATTAGATTAAACAGTGAAGAAATTATTCCCCATCTCTATCTGAAATGGATGCCCATCCCTGACACCCTATTATGAACGTTAAGTAGATCAGGCAATAATCCTGTATCATGTGAAAAAGAATCAACGCAATTTTCTCATCTAATTGTTCTGAACTAATGCCAGCTTTACACTGCACAGTTTACAAACGAAAGTTTAGCTAATTCATTTTCTATAAACGTGCTCTGGCCAAGAGATATGTGTCGGTCAATTCGCTGACAACCAACATCATCAAACTTACTCATACACGCGACAAGAAGCTCACGCTGCGAATTCTCCTTACCCAACCACTCCTCCCTCCATATATAATTTGTTGTTTTTATTCGAAATAATCATCTCGAATTGAATTGAAGCAATAATAAAGGGTAATATAATTAAATATGCGGTTGACGTGTAATGTGTTGCGGATTTTTTCTACCACGGAATGCTTTCTAAATCTTTTTCACCAGTAACCTTATTTGATGGTTCACGAGAGCCCTTATTCGAGACCCCTAACTTCGGGGTTCCCGATGCAGTGCCTGGTTGCACCAATCCAGTTAAGCCCATGCTACCGTCAAAATCTGTACCTTCTACTCATAGGAAGAATCACCAACTACTCATAGGAAGACATCGCAAGAATCTGGGTATTTTCTGACTTTCCAGCAATTCGCAAAGCACAACTACGTCAGCAAGTTTTATAAACTTTATTTTCGAATTGTAAGAGCACATTAAAACAGAGGAAAAAAAGAGTGAGTTTCAACTTCTTGAAGGAAGTACACCTGACGCATTGGTATAATGTATCGTGTAATTTCAACAATGCATTTTTCAATGATAATCGCAAAACCTAGCTCGAGTGACATAAAAATATTAATGTGTTGAAGGTTTATCTTTGAAGACCAGAGTATAATTGGCGTGAAATTGTAATATCCACTTAATAAAGTTGTTGTTGCAAAAGGATAAACGAATGCAGTCTATTTTTTATATTGGTGTAATTACAATACATAATTGTGTAATCAGAAAAATGGGAGTAAAGAAATTAGAAAATTATTTTGCACGCCTACTGGAAAAATACAGTCACGGATCGTCATTGGCGTAAAGGAGTTTATAACGTTGCGTGACATCTGGAATGTAATACATCCGTTCCTTTTTACCCGTCCGAGTGAACACTTGCGTCTGAGATCAAAATCCCGCAGAAGGGAAATTCACTGAGGAAATCCGCTCGTGGTTGCTCGTTCCGCGACCGTGTGTGGGCATTCGATTGTTCCGGGTTCAGTGTTGGTAAACCACTTTAAAGCAGGTCACGACGCAGGGCAGTGGCGAGCAACGAAGCGGTGAGCGAGGGGGGGGGGAGGCTCTGTCAAATTGACGCCGACATGGAACAAAAGACGCTGTGTGGGGTAAAACAGGGGCCCTCGAGTTTATGCTGATTACGAGGTGTGTTTATAAAATAAGTATCGTTTTGGTAAAAAAAAAACATAATTTTTCTTCTCTCTCTTTAGGGCTTTTTTCAGACGACTGCCAGTTACCCTTTACGTTCCGATGGGACGCATATTCGACCGTACACTAGACACCAACACACTTGCGGGCCCTCCGCGACAACACATAGTCTACATGAGAGACAAGGGACAAAACCATGCCCTAAAACGAACCCGCGACCTTACGGACCGAAGCGCTGAGTCGGTACACCTTCTAAGCCACCTCGGCCATCCAGGTCGGCGATTTGTTTTTCAAAACAAAATTTATTCTTACGTGAAATAGCATTTCTTAAACTATTTTTCTACATAGGTGTCACATTTGATTAGACATTTGTCATAGCGGAAAACCAACTTCCCTACGTCCTCTTCATTGAAAGATGCCACCAGTGAAATCAGCCTCTTTTTTTTGTCTTTGAAAGAGGTGCTGCGATTTGTGAGAAACTCGTCACAACGCATTATTATTTTGAAGCATCTGTCTTCACGATTTTTTTACGTTCAACAAACGCGTTATTGACAACACAGACCGAACACTCCGTGATTCGTCATGAAATTTGGTTCGTTCGTAATTTACGCCACTTTCTCACCATTCCATCACTCATGAAATTTTCACCGCAAATCTCGGTGTTCAAAAGTTGGCGGGGAACTGCAGGTAGCTTAACATTGTTTTCGTTAAAAAACGGTGTTCAGAAGTGGATTTCTTCACTGGCGGCGTCATTCTACGAAGAGAGCTGCGAGAGTTGGTGTCCCGCGGAGACAAATGTCTGAACAATGGTCACAAATATGAAGAAAAATAGTTTAAAAATGGGGTTTTCGCTTAAAAATAAATTTGTTTTGAAATGTTGCTGTATAACGTTGTTTTGAAACATTTTTTTCCTAAAACGGTACTTACTTTGAAAAAACGCCTCGTACGGTGTACGCAAAGCCGTAGGCAGGCAACTGTGATGTATCTTGTGCGTCTGTAGACGGCCTCTCAACCTTCACTGTGCATCGCACGTAGGACGCTTCGGTCTGGAATGGCTGAGGAATGAAGAAAGGAGTGTCTTTCAGTCTCGATGTTTGAAGGTTTGCGGACAAAAGAAATGCATTGTGTGTCACAGCAGGGCAAGCAATAAACATTACATACAGCTTACATGGTGCGTTGTTGAAGGAAAATTTTATGAATGCGATACCGTGCATTGAACCAAAGCGATAACTTTTAACATAAACGCTAACATAAAAGCTGCCAATGGAATAACTTTTAACATTTCAAAAAATGGACCATTGGTGTAAATGTGAGTTTCTATTCGAATTCTGTTTTTATAATATTAGTAAAAATATTCCATCTTTAAACTGTCATTCCTGAATATGTACATATTGAGCGGTCAGTTTAATTATGTGACTGGGCGTGGCGCCAAAAGATGTAAGGTAGAATATGAAGACGAATGCAAATTAAATAATTTTTCAATATATAGTTAACATATAATAATATGTCTTGCAAGTAGGTATTTTTGAGGTCCCATAACATCGATCCTTTGGTGTTGACAATATCGTTCAGAAATAATCTAATAATTTAATAAACCAATTAATAAAGGTAAAGAAGCTATTAACGTATAAAACAATAAATAAATACCAGCTTGAACACGTTCAGGCCTCAATGCTATGAGGTGTTATGACCCTTCCCAAAACAAGATTGCGAATCTATGCGACACGCGCGTTTTGCAATAAACTCGTAGCACATCCACCTCCTTCCCCAACTTCCCCTCCTCCTTTGAACGCTGCGCCAGCGGGGTGTTCTCTTCGCTTCTCGCCCCCACTGCGCTCACTCACCCTCGCCCTTTGTCAGGGGTGATTGCGAAGCAATTCGTATGCGCATATTAAGGGCTTCGTGCATATACACAATACTCGATATAGAGAGGTTTCCTGAATAAGGTAAATACACCAAACGTGACGTGATTCAGTGTAAGGATTCACTGGTATGAAGTTTGTGATTGTGTGGATTTGATTGATTGTCAGTCATCAACGTGATCTGGGTGCGTCAGTTGGCAAAGTCTTTAGTGCCGTAAGTGTAGTGCATGCCTTTTTCATCGGGCTGTAGCGGTGATCATGCCTTCGCTGGATGGCGAGATCAGTCCCGACCAGTCGCCAGCGGGCTTTTTCTCAACCAGGTATCTCCCACAAGACAAGTTCTAAGTTCCCGACCGGTCTCCCTGTATGTTAGTGAACGTGTATGTAAGAAAGGGGTGAGGAGAGGACGCGGAAGATGAGGGAAAGATCGCGCGCGGCCCGTGGCCCATTTGTTGGAGCACTGCTCCGCCATTCGATCGGAGAAACCTCGGTAAATTACCGATCAGAGCATCTGGCCGCTTGAATTCTCCTCCAGACACCGTCTGAGTTCGGCCTAGCTGACAGGTTAGTGTCGAAATTAGTGCCACCGTCGGGACGTGAACCCAGGACCTCCTGATCAGAAACACTGCAGTGATATCAGTTGATGTGCTGAGCCACCACTCCCGATGACACTGCAGTGATAGTACTGGATTTGGTACGATATTTAGTAGCAATCATGGTGGAAAGACATGAGTGTGCTATTGTGCATCGTACCCGATTTCAGTGATGAGCTTCAGGCACCAGTTTACATCACAATAATAACGTGAATTTTAAATGCAGATAGATATCAAAATCACTTTATTACAATTTGTTGAAACAGATGTATAAAGCATTTCTTTTAAGTATTGCACTTTGTACACCTTAATCGTGTTGTTTTTTGTTGAACACCGTTGAAAATTGTCACTTTATGGCACTTTCAAAATATTTCTTAACACTCGTCGCTCTCCATGCCACAAGGCAGTCAGCGTCTGTTCTAGCTTTTCAAACGATGTGCTTGTGCTGTGGTCACGTGGTTCGTGGCGCAAACTGGCGCTGTGCAGAACAAGCAAAAATTGGTGCGCCGGAGTAACTCACCCATATCTTCCACCATGGTATCAATAAAATATAGAATCACTACGTCGATATCATCGAACTTCAATTATAGATACCCATCGAATTATTTGTCAATTACAGAACAATATTTCTATTGATATTCGATTGTAGAGATACTATAATTCCCACTGTATAGGCACAGTTTGTTTCGTTTTACTCAACTTAGGTTTTTGTTGTCTAAGTAACCGGAAAGAAGCTTGAATTTCTTCCCTCTACGACAGACCTGCAAACAAGCCGTATTAAGCGACACAAGCGGTCAAAAAAGCGCTTAAAATATTAACATGGGTGGACCGACAAACATCAAATTGACTTCATTGACCACATCAGACACATCTCGATAGTGTAGTTTCAAACTGGACACTATGATTATATCAGAACCCTGATCGACACAAAAATCTAACATCAAAAAAGGAATAATTTATTCTCGGAGTGTTAAAGGCTTTGCTATACTCTACGTCATCACTATACGTATTTTCTTCACTACTCCTCCTCGAACTCCTTCATGTAATCTCCCAAAACGTCCACTCCTTTACTTCACGACAACACGTTTTCCATTTTAACAGATGCCTCTGTACATTTGAGTCTCGTCCGCCAAAGTTCCCGATTTTTGTTTCAGAATCAACTTTCTCTATATCAAATTCCACAGAAACGGCGCAGTCGAACGTAATTAAAACGCTCTAAGAACATATTTTCCAATTGAAGAGATATTGAATTAGTTTGTTCGACTGAACTTTTAACAATAATGAAATTAGAACAGAAATTTTGCTGTTTCGTTTTTAAATGTTAAAAGTATTTGTTTTGTTCGCCGTTAATTGTACTTTTTCAATATTTTATGTAATGCTTAGGTGAATAAGGTTAGATAGAAGGCATTTCAAATTGTCAGATACAAGATCACGTGGAAAAAAATTACAGTACAAAAATAATACTTGGTTATTGGGTAGAAACTCAGTGTTAGCTTTATACAATTAATTACTTGTTTATAAATCATTATTAAATCCTGTTTGGACATACTGCATACACCTTTAGGCCATTAGTAGCAAATCTAAATAATCCAAAGATTTCAGGCTAAAGTGTTAAGAAACACTGCTAAATCTTTATTGTGATTTACAGTGATTTTACAATGCCAACAGATAATGAAGAAGTAAATAAATACAGTTACAAATAGCATGTTCAAAAAGTAGTAAGTCATGACAAATCTTGAACCATAAATATTTTAGATTACAGTTTAGAAATAAGACGTCTCAAAAAAATAATTTGGAATTAACTTACAGATATTAAAGTGTTTTTATGTGTATCTATTGCATTAATGGAGAGATACAAATGAATATTTTGTCCAACCACTGTTAATTATGTACGTCAACAAATTTGCTTATTGTTCACAAGTATGAACAGATTGTAAATAAAGTTTAATTTTAAAATATCAAAATCTACTCGTACAATACAATTAACTTAAAGCTGGAGAAAAGAGACCGAATGATACTGCGAAGGAAAAGTCGATGTCGTCAGGACACGACGTTCTAAAGTAACTCTCTAAACTAATTAATGAAGGAAGATACGGACGTTGCGTAGATTTGCACATTATTGCACATTCAAAATCTTCAGACAACAGGAAATGAAACGGTACAACGACTCAAGCAGCAATTCACGCACAAAGCTACATTGCTAATGATTACACAACATATCCACAATAGTTATTGAAGTAATTCGGCCGATACAGAGGCAGTAACTGACCATGTTAGGGTTTGAGAATCGAGGCGGTAGCTGAGGCTTGTAAACAATGAAATCCGTAATTTGTTATATTGGCCGCGAATCGTTAAATGATTTTTATAACACTCCTTTTTTATAAGACAAAAAACTATATAAACGACAAATACCTTTTCCTCTCTTTACAGACGATTAGTCCGTAATTTTTATCTACAACTCATCGGTTTCGATTGTTCTTAACGTGCCCCAGGTGTTAATAGAGCCTTTTCGTTCCCCCATTTGGTTCTGTTAAGTATTGCGAAAATAAAATAACAATACACTACTAATATGCGCTTTTGGTAATCAATATATCTCAAGAAAAGTCTAAAACGTGTAAGTGCAAAAACGAGATTGATTCAAAGAAGATGCCTCTCGTGTGTAGACATGCGAAGCAACGAGATGCCATGGGCACGAAGTAAAGTTGTAATGTCTAATAATTGATTCATGATATCACGCCTTTCAGGCAATGATCCCCTTTCGTAATCCGCAACAGAGGTAATTATTTAATTTTTATGGAGCTATCACATGAACAAAAAAGTGGAAAGAAACAGAAAGTTGAAAACATCTCTTCTGGAAGCTGCAACTGAAAATACGTAACCGCTGCTCTTCAACTACGATCTCCGGGTGCCTAAGCTCCTGTGAGAGATTTCTCAGAAATTACTTAAAATGGTTAAGAAGGGGTTAAATATTATTTTGGAAAGGATCCTGAGTGGATCTCAGGATCGCTCTGAATAAAATGAGGACGGTTAAAAATCTCTAGCTTCATTGGTGTTTAAATACGGATTCCTCAGATTAGCAAATGTGTGTCCTAATCAATACGCTGACGCGACTATCATTTACGATTGAAATAATTAACATTATATGGACAATTTACATCAGTAAAAAGATCTTGTGTAAGGTAAAAGGAGACGAGGAGGCGTGAATCTTTACGAAACTCAATATATCTGGGATGAAAATAATTTCGTACTAAATACACAGCCCCTTAGCGATCCGTAACTTTTGTTCGGATTATACTTATGTTCTTTTAACGGACATTGTCAGTGCAAAATGTCCGCCGATATATTGCATTTTACATTTGCTGATGCAAAACAAATAGACGCAGTTCACGGTGTTACTTCTTTTCTGACAACTTATATCACCAACATCAGGTTATTGCACGTTACGGTAATCCATTCTTTTCATTAAATGTATTCCCAAAAAAGCTTAACGCGAGTCATAATTTGTCAGAGTTCTGAATGCAAATCAGCTCAAGAGTCATATTAATTGTACGGCTTAAAGTGAAATTCCTTGGGCAAGCAGCCTCTGGAATGTTACATTTTCATTGTGGTCATACCCGGGTTAAAGGAAGGCACGTTAGAGATTCATTCTGATAACAATACTTTTTCCAAAGCCATTAAACTCGTTAGCTTGCAGGTCTCGTAATGTCATTTTTTCATAGAAACTTATTGATGTTGTGTTCAAGTACGAAAATATTCAAAATTTTCACCAATTCGCGCATTATCAACTTCCTTGTTCACATTTCACTATAGTGAGAACGAACTACTCGTTTCCCCCATGGACAGCTTAAGTAATAAGACTTACTGACATTATTCTAAACAAGAGTGCATCAACTCACATTGGCTCTGAGGTGTGGTATAAGAAATGGCGTTGAGGTTTCGTGGTGGTTGAATAGCGAGAATGTGCTTGGCAGTCAACGAGAACATGAAAAAACAAGAATTATAATAGGCGTGCCCAGATAGGGGAGGCGAGGTGGTCCCCTGAACATTTTGAAAGGGGCTAAATAATGGTCCCGCAGATATTTTCAATTCTGTACTTTCCCCTTCTTAAACTGACAATTAGGGATTTCATTTAATGTAGGTCGCATTAAAAGCAGTTGATGTCATTAGCAACTATTGTATTTTTTTTGTATAAGTAACAACTTCAGGAATAACGTCTTTTGGTCACTTTACTAAACTCCTTATTCGCCATTTCATTGTTCCCCCCAAAATTGAAGAGTGGTGGTGTTATGGTTGCAGGTGACCTTTGGATACCACGTTGTGGTTCAATTTTATGCAATGCTCTTCTATATTCAATCATAGTAAGCCCACAGGAGGAAACAAAGTTTTGAAACGTTGGCTATCTATGAGTTTAATTAAATGACCAGCACCCATTAAGTATTCCTAGAATTAATAGTGGGGTCCTGACAAAGAGAGAGGGAAAAGAGACCAAGAGGGAACAAGAGGGAGGAAGGGGAAAGAAAGGGAAAAGAGAAAGGAAAAGATAGGGACTGAAAAAGAAAGAGAGGAATAAAGAGAGAGGGAGGGAGCAGAGAGAGGGACAAAGAGAGTGAAACAAAGAGAGAGTGGGAGGGAGCTGAGAGAGGGACAGAGAAAAACAAAGCGAGAGAGAAACAATGAGAGAGAGACAGAAACAAAGAGAGAGGGAAGAAGCGACAGGGGCAAGAGAGGAAAAGGAGAGAGGGGGGAAGGGGGGAGAATGCAGGAAGACTGCTCTCTTCTGCTAGTCTCATTTTTACACGTAAATATAAAAAAGTCCAACGGACGAGGAGGCCCAGACATGTACTTGGCTGCCCTCATTGTTTTATGTTCCGCACGCCTATGACTTCTGCGTGCGGCCCATCTGTAGGTCCGCAGCCTCCCTTCGCCGCCCCCACGTGCCCTCCCCCTCCCCTCCGCGTCACCGCGTCGCGTCGCGTCGCCCTCCCGCGCGCGCGCGTGTATCGATCGCCCGCAGCGCGCCTGGCGGCGGGTCGGCGCACCAGGCGGCGTGGCTGCGGCGGCGGCGGGCGGGCGGCGCGGCTTGGCGCAGGCCCCCGTGCGAGTGCAGCGGCGGCGACGAGCGCGGACGGAGACGAGCGGAGCGGAGCGGTGCCGGAGCGGGAGCCGGCGCGGTGCGAGTGGGCGAGTGGGCGGTGTGTCCGGCGGCGGCAGCGGGCGGGCGCTCGGCCCGGCAGCCCAGCGCGACGCGCGGTTTCCGCGGAGGAGGAGGAGGGAGAGGAGGCGGAGGGGCCCGCCGGCGCTCGGTGCTGTGGAGGGCGGATTGCGGGGGCGGAGCGGCGGCGGCGGCGAGCGGAGATGACAGCGCGCCCAGCACGCCGGTGACAGCGCGGCCGGGACTCGCCGGGGGCGCACAGGTGAGCTCGGGAGCACGTGCGCGGTGCCGGAGGGAGTATGGACTCGATTTGTAAATGTCACGTTAGTAGCAACTAAACATGTTAGGGAGTATAGGAGTAGCTGTTATTTCATGGAGAGTCCTTACAGAAGTGAGGTTTACGGGGCCAGGTCAGTAGGAAATGAAAACCTTCCTCACCTCCCAACACTCATCGTTAGTGATGATGGTGTTTGTTGGTATGGTGTCTCACATCCCATGAGCTGTTCAAAAACATGTATCCGTTTGTTTCTCTCTTCTGGTGGTTGCAAAATAAGGTAATTTTTATGTATTTATTCCTTCTAAATATATTTTACCGTACCTGCTTCAGGGCAGAGTATTTTAGAGTTATCCAATACGTGTTTTGTGTTCTTGTATGATCAATTGGGTAGCTCTGAATTTGGAAATATGTTTTCCGAAACGTTGCCAAACAACCATGTAGTGATTCTTTTCTCCTACTGACCGAGCCCCGTAAAACTAACTTCAGTGTACATATTATTGTTAGCTTAGACCCTAGTTAAGGGCAAAGGTCTCCTGCGTTAGGGATTAAGAAGTTATTAGGTGCATAGCTGTAGTTAAGCTTAAAGAGGAGTAGGTGAAACGCAAGTTTGCAATTGCAAATCCAGAACGGATTGAGAATTGACAAACATATTGAATTGAATTTGTGGTTAGTACATTTTGCAAAAGCAATTACCGAGCGCTATAACCATAAAATGATCCAACAGTATTATGGGGGAGTGTCTTTAGAAACCTTATGTGCCATACCCTCCCCTGGCTTCATTCTTGACGTTTTACTTTTTTCAAACAGGAGCACATGCAACTGCCTGTGCATGAACACCATCACTAGTTGATGGGACAAAAGTTGTCGACTAGACAGTATAGAAGAATCCCTGCTTTGAAAAAATAGTCCTGTCCGAGATCGAATCAGACTCGAGATCAGGTTCCAGACGAAGATCGCGAATAAATTAATCTTACTCATACATGACCCGCTCCGTTTTATCCGGTTTACCCGTCCAGGCAAACGCGGTTTACTTTCTGCGCTTCCGATTAACCACTCCGGGAAAAAACGAGTGGCCACAGCGGTCGAAACGGGGACCAACCAAATCCAATGGCTCTCATTTTCTTCAAGAAGCAGATTTGTGACGGCTGTCTTTAAACGTTAACCCGTTTGTTGTATCCTTGCTGAACTTTAAGAGGCTCATTCCATTCGGGGTACGTGATAGATTTGAAATATCCATTTACTCTTCCGAGGAATCACGATCGCTTGTGACCGCTCACCCGCGGTAAAACTGTCACGAAGAAAGTCGATCTGCTGAGGAGTTTTTCGTGATGTGAATTTGTCTTTGTTTGCAGCCTAACCGTCTTTAAGTGTACCTGTACAGGGTACAGCTTTTCAACCCTGCGAAGGCAAAAGTTAAGCCCAAGACAATGTAAGACTGATCGGGGAATCCCAGGTCTGCCGATTCCTTGGAGGTGCTGTAAGAATGAGACGTGCTAACTCGGGCAGGTAAAAGTAGCATGTTTTGGAACGTTCTAAGGAAACTGCTCGTTCGCTACCATCATGTTTTGCTTAAAATTTCGGATACGTAAAACTACCATGATTGGGAACTTTCAAAGGAAAGTGTTTAATTCCTACTATCATCTTTTGCTTAAAAATACAGAGTTAATCTTTAAATTAGCACCAAAGAGCTGCTTTTAGTTCTGCTTTCTGCTTCTTTGTTTTCGCTCTATATTATTTGTGTAACATGATGGATATTCTTCGTGTCAACGAACACAGATGCCCAAGAACGTAGAAGTGCTTGCGACGTTCGCGCTTCTTGATGCGTTACGATTTTGACTTCACATTGATCTGCGGCATCGCTGAGTATGACGCGATCTCGTCTAGAGTCTGAAAAATAAATTTCATTTCTCTTACTGTTCTACATATTTTTCTTCTTCATCATTTTCATTCGCCATACGTTGACTGTGCTTCTTTGGGATCTTACTCGATAGACCAAATGAAATACGGATGAGATAGGAACAATTTGAAGACAATTATTTGCACGGAAGCTACAATTAATAGCTCGTAAATGGGCATGAATCCCACTCTTGAATATGCTTTTCGATTTGGAATTCTTTATTGTCCGGCTGAAAGCACGCTGATGAAAGCAGATTTAGAAACGATCAGTTTCGTTTTAAATCTCCGTGTCTGATTTGATGCAAGTCCTTGCTTTATTTTGTATTGAACCGCAGACCCATTTAGAGCGCTGATCGCTGTTCTAATCAGCGTTCAGTTTAACGTGCAGCGTTGTGCTTTAAAATAATGTGTTATAACTTGCCTTATCAGAAATAACTTGTTACAGAATGGAGTTGAGAACTATGTTCGTCAAAAACATAATCTAACAACATTTATTAGAGAGGAATCAGATAACGAAAATAATGCTGATATAAATATAAAGTTCGTTTCTCCATAGTAAACTGATCATCGATTTATAGGAGAATGTTAAAAGAATGCTGTGTTCTTAACGACAATAAATAAAAAAAATATTACTACTTTTATTTACATTTAATAACATTATTACAATCATGTTCATATAAATCACGTTCATCATGAACATTTCTCTTGAAAGTATTCTCACTCAGGACTTTTCGTTAACCGTCCACCTGTCCTGTATAATTCTTGATACTGCAGTGCAGGGCTTCATTTCTTTCGGAACGTGACGCAACGGCGTTGCGGTAGCTTGAGAACAAAATAGGGGAAAAAAGAAACAAAAAGAAGAGAGAAAACACGAGGAAACTTCGATTTTTAGTTCGTCCAACTTTTGTAAACAAAAAATTAATTAAATTTCATTTAAATGTATAATTACAAAACAATTTGATAAAGTAAAGCACTACAAAATATCATTATAAAATCTCTATTTTCTATTAACATTTCCTAAAAATAATTTATTTCCTAATAATAATTCCTATTAACATTCATTTAAGCCAGTGCTACCACTGTTACTAATTGTTAATAAGTATGATTTATAATTATTAAATTAGTCTTTTATAATATACAATGACTTCTATCGAATTAATAATTAATTTCTGGTGCGTTCCGGTACCTAGAATTTTATAAATCAAGCACTGCTGTGCTGTATATAAAAATAGCCAAGAAAATGGAGGAGCTGCTCTGCCGGAGCTACTGAAGTCTTCATTGCGATCGTGGATGCGTCCATAACCGGTTTGGGTCGGGCCGCGTGAATTCGTCGGGCGTAGGTTAAAAGACGCTTGCGCCTGTAGGTCAGGAAGTGGCTTTTCAGGTTACGCGCCTAACGGGAAGTAACATATTTGCGTAAAATATTTCTCTAATGATGCGAGGAAAATGACAGCAAACAGAGAGCGGTCAGTGGTTATATTTCGTCTCAGAGCACTTTGGGAGGGACTTTAGGAGTGACGCGAAAAATTTCTCAGATATCAATTACAACGGTGAACGACGTATTAGAAATGAGTCCTTAATGTAGCCGAGCGGAGATTAAAACATAGCACACTCACCGGCGTACTATAAAAATAACCAAGAACAGTATTCGATTTTTTTTGCCTCTCTGCTGTTTTCAGACTTTAGGACATCAAGCATTTTTGAGCTATTGAATGCTATGAATAATATGGGAAACTTGGTGGTTTTCTGATGTCGTCCACAACGTGTCAACAAGGAGTTGAACTTACAACCTTCCGTTCTGCTGAGCGGTTGTTGCCTGAACCACGTAGATTTACAACAATTCACAAGTCACTATTACATCCAAATATTCAAATGCTGTCTGGTATGTTATGTCCTGATGACTAAACAACAATGTTCATTATATTGTTTCACATTGCATTGATAATAGTAAAGGTTAATTTTAAGCCTGCGCCAACCATTTTCCAGAGAAAAAATGCGTTTATCTCTCCTTGAATTATGAAGACAGCGCTGTAGCACGACTCTTCCGCAAGAATCTGTTTATCAAATTGTAAATATTCTGTGTGAGTAAAGCTCAAACTCAGTTTGTTTCTTGATTACAGCTGACTAGGTATATAGCCGTAATTTGTCTGGGAAGCCTTGTAGCTTTAGCAACAAGGCTCTCATCTTCCGAGACCTCAACCTATATTTTGTTTACCGTGTTAATAAAAAGAATTGATAAGGACAGCTCTCCCTTCATAAAATTATATAATTATAATAATGTTATATCTTGAATCGGCAACCTAAATCCATTTGCCTAAAAAATATCTTATGAAGTGACATTGTCAACTACGCCCTGAAAGAAAGATTATCTTTTTTTTGCGATTAATAATAATCACCCATGATTTCGTATAATTTATTTTGCGATGGTAAGGGGAAGTGCAACCGAAGTGAAATGATTCATATTGTTCTCTGTGAATATAATGGCTTTTGATAGTTCAAAGAAAATCGGTGAAAGTTAAATCAGAACATCTATCACACTTTTCCCCCTTTATCAACAACTTTCACGGTTGTCAACTAATATGATTGCATCCGTCTGAGTTTCAAGAGATTCGAAAAAGAACATCTTTTTACCGTTGGTGGATATTATGAATGGATGCACGAGTAAGTTAGAAGACGGTTTTCTCGGACTACAAATTTCAGTGGGAAAACGTAGAAAAGAAGAGTTGTGGATTACGAGACGCAGTAGCGCGTGATCGGTATAAGGCAGCGAAGCTCAATTAGCGTTTTCGTTTTCTTTCTGTTTACTTTATCTGAATTGTAAAAAGCATCAGGCACAGATATTGTATAGAGTTTTAGCAGCGAACAGAATGACACAAAGCAAAAGTGTCATGCGGAAAAAATACGCTACGAAATAAAAATGTATCCTTCTGGCAACCAGGAACGACTGAACAGCGGAAATGCTTGCGGAACAAGAACGAATGTTTGTAGCTAAACTGACATTTCATCATATTCGACAAAACTTGATCTTATTTAGAGCGTTCCCTGTCCTCGTTTTGGGGGTTGGTTAATCCATGCATGTCATTTCTTTAGCGGTGGCTCTGTGTATATATCAATTCAAAATTTATATTCAATTCTTTCAAACTAGGGCATCCGTTTTGTACGGCAATAATCGCCAAAGTTCCATTCCCAATTTTCTTTCCTTTTCAATTAAGATGATTATCGAACGCAAAAGGCTTACGCGGAAGTGAACGTTGCAACGAATGTTGCAAGCAGCATTACATTATATTTGCAAGTGACTTAGCTTGTCGGAATAAAAATCTGCGTCTTACGTTGAACTACATACTGGAAGTTCATTACATAATTTGTTTCACATATGAGAAAGGAACACTTCTTTATTCTGCTATTCTGAATGAATACTTTTTTCCGATACGTGACATACAGTTTCTTCTGTATTTCACGATTAAATACATAAATAACGGCTATCACTTAGAACATTTTTCGGTGGATCTGCAGATGTTAACACATGAAAATACTTGGATCTGACAGTCTCCGGAAAGCGGTTGAAACGTTGAGATTTTCTCGGAATGACCGAACAAACTCCGCAATTATCCGGATGGGGCAACCTGGGTGTCTTTTGGCGTCTTCGGCTATTGAATGAAATTTTCGCCAAGAAAATCGATAGCACGCCAGGCCGTATGAGTCTTGTAAAAGAACCCATTGAATTTCGAATCTCCCAGTATAAGAAGCGTATACGAAAATTTGGTTTTGCGTGCTATCAATGTACTCAACATTAAATTATAATGCTTTGTTTCACTTCGCAAACACATATTTATAAAGTAATAAATCCTAAATATAAATGAAATACGAGTAATTTATTCACCGATTTCTTATTTATTGTATTAGTTAAGATGAATCAACTAGCCATTCACTACTGCTAGCGACACATTATATGCGCCACCGAGGTGCAAGCAAAAATAATTGCTACCAATATTGATCTTCCATATTCGTAGCGACCCATGACAAAAATAAATAAATAAATAAATGCGAAACTAAACTAATTACATAAATACGTAAGTAAACAAAAATGAACAAACCCATTAATTAATATATTAGGCTTTTGGTTAAAAACGTAACGCAGAGATAACAGAATAAATGTCACGTGTCCCGAGCGGGTGTGGGCGCCGAAATCGAGGACTGCTTTTCTCGAGTCCTCTCCTCCCTAGCAGGCGCCCTTACGACTCACTCGCGGGCGGCGCGGCGGCGGCAACCCTAATCCTTCCCAGGCCCTGTGCTGCTGTCCTCTTCCGCGTCCCTCTGCCGCTAAGAAGGGCCTGTGCTGCAGCCTCGCCCCCCCCTCTCTGCCCCTCCCACGACCCTGCCCAGCGCGTCAGGGTTCCGCTCGGCCGCCGCTTGGAGAGGGTTTCGTGCCAGAGGACGGCGCGTCGCAAGATTGGGGGCGCGCCCGACCGGCTCACGGCTCCGGCTGGCCAAATGCAGTGCTGCCGGGCCACGCCCGCACGTCCACGCCACTCCACCCAGCGCCACCTGGCGAAATCGAGTCCGTAGAAAAGTGAGATTTTCCCCTGGGTTTACTCAATCGCTTAAAGGCGGCTCCACACATTCGGCATTCGCCGAGCAGATCACCCAATCCCGAACAGCTGATGTTCACTCCCTTCGATGTGTCCTGAAGACCGACACGCGGTGGGTAGGCGAATTCCAAACGTTCGGTGCTCGGCGTATCGCAAGCACCCCGTCCACACTACTCGGGATTCGGCGAATGCCGCATGTGTGGATCCGTTTTAAGGTGTGTGCCGGGATAGACCCTAGTTTTGAGCACCCAGTACAGCATACCCCCTGTAAATACCACATGCATTAATATTATGTATTGAAGTGGTTAGGTGGAATAGGCGGCCCTATGACCTGAGCCTCGCCATTAATATATTATTATTATTATTATTATTATTATTATTATTATTATTATTATTATTATTATAACAAAAAGAAACGAGCGTAACCTGAACGGTCGGCGTCATTTAAAATATCCCCCTTACCCGATAGCTCTACGGCCTACAGGTAGCATTCAGAGGTTGACGAGATATAACAAATGATGGCATAAAGGGGTTTTCGAGTATATTAATATTGATTTTAGGTAGATTGGCGGTTGCGAACACATACACACACAAATTACCAAATATTTCGTGTCCCTCTGACATTTGAATATAACATATCGAAATGGATAATGCTACTCTCTCTATTCAGGGACTCTACTAGGGATGACGCTCTCTAAGTGATTTCAAGACGTATGTCAAAGGGTGCATGTAGATGGTTGAAGCTCATTGCAACACTTTAACCAATAAATATTCATGAGCCACGTCACCCTGAATGACGGAGACTACTAAAAGGGGCCAACCCCTATTAAAGGGACCGAACTCGTACGGAATTCTTGACAGTTTTAGCCGTTCACGTAAAAATACGAACAGGCAAAACACTAACGAACAAAACCCGTTGTGTTCTGCTTTGCTTCAAGGTATCCTGATCGTCTTTGCGCGAAAGCTGTACCGGGAACAGATTTTTGAAACATGTCGAGATTTATTGTATTGATTTATTCATTTAACAAGCAATTAAAACTGTAAGTAATGCTCTATGGGGGGAAAGTGCAATCTTGAGCCTGGGATCTGAAGAGGAGATGAAAGTGATTTCGTTAAGCATCAGACGCGCACACCGTGCGAATAAATAAGTTATTGTATTGCAATTATTGTATTTGGATTTCGAATATCTAGAAAATTATATAGAAAAGTAATTCTTTTCCCTACAAAAAACAATTATATTATGTAATGATTGAGAAAAATGAATCAAATATTAGTTATGTACTTGCATATTTCTTATTGACATTATTAGTCTCGTTGGCTCAATTAGCATTTTCACTCATGTGACCAGCGACATACTATCTGCTCCTCCGAGGTGTATGTGAAAATTCGTATTCCATGTTAGAATACCTTGTGGTGAATGCATCGAAGTTCGGATGGCGGTGGGCACATGTGCTCCAGACGCCCAAAGCCTGTGTCGTCACACTTCGTCGTCCTTCCGTTGTCGCCAGCCCTCCGCGATCGCCCGCATGCCGCCTCCTGTCACTTGTCGCGTCTATTGTCTGCTCCCTTTCGCATTTGCTGACGTACTTTCTTTCAGCAGCCTCACGATACAACTAACGGCTTCTCCGACACAATTGATTCTCGGCAATTCTGTCAATAAAGGAAGCAAAACCTTGGAACAATCATCCATCATCGCATATTACCTTAATAAACAGTAAAGAGCTACCACAGCTAAGGTTTTTAACCGATTGTGAACAGTGCGAACCATCCACAGAGAGGGTTGAGAACTCTTTGTATTAGGTTCCCACATTCTAGAGGCCTGCCGGGGATGCTAAATCAAATATCTATTAAGCAAATGTATGTTTTTATCCATTTTTACTAAAATATTCTGCCATATTATATTGTTTTATCTAGTTGAATAATGATAAAAATAAATAACTTTATAATGAATAGCGAGATCTATTCTTTTGAAACGTGTCAGTTGATGCGACTTGTTTTGTCGATCCGGGTACTGAGTTTTACATATTCAGACGGGTGTAGATAGATTATTGGACTCCTTGCGGAATTTTTTCTTATGACTTGTTTAATTTAGTGTAAGCCAGCATCTAATGACGTTTTTAATGCAAATATGATAAGGATTCTCATAGGCTTTAAGAGGTGAGTGTATAAAAAACTCATTTCGCATCAATAAATGTGAAGGAAGAGTCTTCGTCGCAGATTTATAATACGTAAAACAGCATCACATCGTGATATTCCGTACTGTTCGCATAAAAGTTCGCCCTCCTCCGATCGCTCTCCCTCGCCAGCGGCCGCGCCACTGTGTGCTCTCGTCCCGAGGGCCCGGAAGTGGATCCATTGACTGAGCGCTTCCTCTGGGGCGCTGCGAATATCAATATTTGCGCATCCTCAAACGAGATGACGTATGAAAAGCATTAGTTCCTCCGGAATCGTATTTCATCATGGCTGCCGCGCGTATCGATCTCAAAAGACTTCGCGTCATAGCAGCGTTCCAGATATCGATGTTTGAATGGCGATTTCCTTTCTGATGATAGTTAACAGTCCCGGTAATAAGCAAAACGAATTCCTCTGTAAGACACGTTAAAAATGCTGTATTGTATGTTTTTGTGAATTCAGCAATCCTATTCATTTTGATTGTTTTTGAACAATTTTCTTCGTGCCAGTCATTTAAAGACCTCTACTTCCAAGTAGTTGTACGAAAGTGTAGTTGTAAGAGGAGCATACTCCCCCCCTTTGATAAAGATAACACTTTTCTTAATTTTACTCAATACAAGAAATTACTACATAATGAGCGCATAGCATCCAAATTAATATTGCCATTACGAATAAACATTTTCTATATTTCAATTGATTGATTGATTACTAATTCCGGGCGCGTAAATTACTAAGGTCATTTGTACCGTAAGTGTAGTACATGCATTTTGTACTGAAGGAGGCCATGACGTCCCGTTGGATGATGAGATCCAATACCATTCTTCATGTCGGCTTGCGGGGTTTTCTCTACCAGGTATCTCCAACCAGCGAGGCACATCTTCCCCCAGACGGGACCAGCTCTAAGCTCCAGACTGGTCTCGCGACATATGTGGTAGTGTAGTCCATATAAGTGTGAGTGGATGTAAGTAAGGCGTGTGGATAAGTCAAGGAAGGGGAAAAATAGATCGCGCGCGGTTCGCGGCTCGTTTGTTAAGTACTGCGTCAGGATTCGCCTGATGTTGATCGGAGAAACGGCGGAAAACTCCGATCAGAGCAGCCGGCCACTAAAATTCTCCTCGTAGCTATTGGGTGTCGTGTCCTTGTCACTGTCGGGACTCAAACCCTCGGACCTCCCGGGCAGAGTCACTGCAGTGACATCAGTTGATGCCCTGAGCCACCTTTATTTATATCAGTAACATTTATGAGTTCTCCAAACTGAAGTTGGACCACCCACCGTGAAATGCTTTCTGGATCAGCCTCTGACAGTACTCGATTCGAGGCACGTGATTCCATAGGAAATTCTGGCGATATCGTTTTCCAATATAATTTTATCGTAATGTTGGAGTTCGCCTAAACACTCCAAGAGATGAAAAGTGTGTTTCGTGCTGAGCAAAACCCTCTAATATTCGATAGCAGATTTCTGATAGAAGAGTAGAAGATATCAATGTTTGAACAGGCGATTAACTTTTTTACGACACTTGTAACTAACAGAAATAGGCAATTAATTTTAAATAGTGAAACTTTCAACGAGCTGCAATAGACTATAAAATCAGTTCTTAGCATTGCAAACAATATTTGAGAATTTCATGGTTGATTTTTATACAGACTTAAAGCAAAACATATCAACATTTTTACGTCCATTGGGTGATAAGAAACAAAATAAAGATAAGTTGGGCACTGATTGATTGTATATAAATATGTGGTTACGTTTTTATCATCTTTACAGACTTCCTAAGATTTCATTATTGCGTTTCAAAAAGTAATAAAGAGTCTAGACATTTCTACTCCAGAAATACTACCTGATACTCGATGCAGTATTTTCTCCATTTTTTTATTAATGATATCATTAAACAGAAAATTACTTGTTGATAATCTACCTGAAACAAAATTTCTCAATACATAATTATGGTTTAAGTGTTCACTTTCCATGATTTTCGCCAAGCCACAAAAGGTGGTTGTTCTCTTTATTACGAGGTATCTTCGATGTTCATTGTCCGTTAAAGTGGTACCAGCTAAATAAAAAGAGAGTTCCTGAGAGTGAGGTGCTATCATTATGATTAACGGATCTTTCCAAAACATAAATCTGGATGTGCGCCTTGCATTGCAGTACAACGCTATCAGAAATCGTCAGAATCTTTCCCTGAGCAGTGTCCATTAATCTCATACGCTCCTTAACACATTGGTTTTCGCCAACGATAACACTCCGCATCGTTAGCCTGCATCGATAAAGGCGCGCGAACCTTGTGTCGTGCGGGTTGATCGTTTCCAGAGAAGACACGCAACGCTTTGGCGAAGGCGGATCCAGACAGTATTGAGTGAAGGTGGAAATTTCAGTTCAGACCTACCGCCTTCCAAAAAAGGCAAAATATAGGTGTTAAGCCTGGAGGTTGAAATAAAAATAATGAATATATTAAAAATTAGGATAGTCCTGTAGATTTCGATTGACTGATGTTTCCAACTGCATTGCTCGCATTAGAGTAGTAAATGTTTGTGCCTGGAGGTGAATGTGTTGCTGGAAGGTGACATCCGGCGCCGAACTGCACGTAGGCTACAGGAGAATTCTTCTCCAGGTATCTCTCCCGCGGGGCACCGTTTGAGCCGGGACAAGCTCCATGCACATGATGTGTGTAAGACAAAGACGAGAATAGGGCAAGGAAGAGTGAGGAAAGAACTCGCGCGGCCCATGATCCGTTTCTTAAAGTATTGCTTCGGTATTGACCTGGTATTGATCACAGAAACCATAGAAAACCTCCAATCACAGCAACCGGCCGCTAGAGTAAATTCAAAACAGCGGCTTAATTCGACCTTTCTATGGAGCTAGAGTCGCAAATTCTTCACCGTCGGATCTCGAATACTAGAACCTCCCAGACAATGCTGCAATAAAAAACATGCAAATCGTCAGGATACGGCTCATTTCCAACATGCATTAGCGAGAAAATCACGAGCCGACACCTTTGTTCGGAACAATTGTACCAGCTGCGCCGGGTTGTGGCCACAGATCCACGATGTAACCTAGACCAGGGGTGTCCAACTTGCAAGGTCACAAGGACCACAACTAAAACCCTTAATATGATAAGATAAGATAAATTTATTTGAACTGCAAATGGGTACAAACCGGTGGCAGCTAATTACATAAATAAAATAATACAGCTATAATGCAAATTATATAATAATAATAATAATAGTAAAAACATTAATAATAAAAATAATAATGATATAAACTGTCTAATTCATAAAACATTTTGCAATTACCTTTAAAAAAAGAAGAAACCTAATCAAACTGCGCACTGAATTTTTGTTCAACTGCAC
>BOPP01000025.1:4675983-4747023 GCA_017312745.1 Gryllus bimaculatus
TAAAAAAAAAAAAAAAAAAAAAATTCCCCACATCTGTTCTCTGCGGTCTAAAATTTAAAAATGTGGTTGCGGGCCACATGCACATTATTCGGGCGATCCATACCTGCCTTCCCCGTCTTGTTGATCAGTTGAGTTTGCTGGGCTGCTCTGAAATGAGGGTGCAACCGTGTGTGGCCGTATCAGGCCGTACCATGCATAACGTAGACAAAATATTGGGATGATTTGGAATTTCTGAATTTACTTGCAAAAAATTGTTAAATCTAAACTTAACCTATTTTTACATTAAGGGCACATGCGCTTGGCACACAGCGTTATCGCCCGATGATGATGGAAAGGGTTTAATTTTTGACGAATAACCTTCGGCGGGCCACAATAAATGTCACCACGGGCTGCGTGCGGCCCACGGGCCACCTGTTGGACAACCCTGACCTCGACGGTCATCAGCACCATCTTGAAGAGCACCAGTGAATCGATTCGTAGAACCGCCACTTTAGCCGAGGAGCATTTTCTCCTGGAGGGCCCAAGAGTCCAGACCGGTTCCCCAGAGGAAGCACCAGCCGGTTCGCTTGGTAGGGCAGTGGAACGCATGCCCGGGTGTTAGTAGGAAGATTTCATTAAAATTTTGTTAATTCATTAATTATGTGTTAGGCGTACGATAGAAACATAAGTTTACTTTAAGTAGGCAGCACTGGCTCACTGTTACCGGTGCAAGGAAATATAGTAAAATTGACGTGAACTATCATACAATTGTTGCGGCTTTTCGGCCATGAGGTCAATGGATGTAAAAACATATTTGAAACAATTGCACATTTATTCTGTTGTTAATACACAGTCTTTATTATAATGAATAAAGTGAATGTTCTATTGATAGATATAGAAAAAACTTTTCTCTACCTATCTTAGTGGTTTTCTATCACTATTCTCATTTTCTTATCTACGAAGTTTGTCAAAATTTTCCTTGACGTCGTTGCTGTATAAACTGTATTGCATAAACATGTATATGCTATTAAATCTATCTTCCTCAGAAATATTGGGTTGCTTGTAACAATATCATTGAGAAGATCTTTGTTAATATTTTCTCTCTTAACTCTTTTGATATTTTGACAGCAACTAACATTGAAAATAAAATGACTTCATACACTTTTATCGCTTCTTAATAATCTTCTCTTTGTTTCAGTTCAGTAACATATTAACGACTTTGAAAGATGAGGAATTCATGTTCAAGGGAAATTGTCCTTAAAGATCTTGAGCTCTTCCAAAATTTCGCTCCGCCGTATCATGGATAACCTGTTTTATCTCGTTGGTGAAAGTATTGCCAGTGAAGGAACTAGTTGAGTTTCCGCTGTTCAGAACTTGAACAATAAAACTAACTGGTTTTCTGCACTCAGGAATGTCTTGAAGGGATGTTTGCCCCACTATTTACTCAAAATCAATTATGCCAAGCGTTATAGTAGATGATAGTAATTGCTGTAATTGACTTAGGATGTGCACATACAAAATACACTAAGAAGACTTTTAATATTTCAAATTCGCACTCGCTATTTTGCAAAGGGCCTACCTCGGAACTAGTTTTATAAAGGAAATACAATGAAAATGACAAGAACTGCATTATTGCATGCATGTATGTGATTCTAAGATGAGATAGTCGTCAGTGATGCTGTTGCTTCTGGATGCTTTACAAAATCTTTTTACTTTGTAATTATAATGAAAATTCCTCCTTCGAGCCTATAAATGCTTTCTCATATGAACAAAATTCTGTTTCGCATTTTTTGCTTGATAGTATTTTTTAAATGTTTATTAGCGTAACAGTGTTCATACTTTCATGTGCACGACAATACATGCGTGGCAAGGCGCACATGCTATTGAACCCCCGTTACGCCGACGGGCCGCCTCGTGTGACAGCAATCTATGGTAAACTTCAAAGAATGTTTTGCTTGCCGTCCGTGATTAATTGATTGATTAATAGTGATTCCGGGGTGCCAACGAGTAAGGTCATTATTCCCGTAAGTATAGTGCATGCTATTTTCTTGTGAGGTGGCCGTGATCTTCGCTCGGTGGATGGCGGTCGACCCGGCACCGACCTGCGGTCGGCTAGCGGGCTTTATCACAACCAGGTTGCTCCCACCAGCGAGAACTGCTCACCAGCGGGATGGCCGGGACAAGCTCTAAGCTCCCGTCCCATCTCCCTGCATGCGTGGTAATGTAGTGTGTGTTAGTCTAAGAGTGTAAGTGATGAAGATATAGGAAAGAAGGAAGAGGTAGGAAAGATCACGTGCGGTCCGTGGTCCGATTGTTAGGGTACTGCTCCGGTATTCGCCTGGTGTTGATCGGAGAAACCACGGATAACTATCTTCTGAGCAGCCGACCGCTAGAATTCTCTTGCTGACTGAGTTCGACCTATGTAATTAGTCTCGAAAATTCGCCTCCGTCGAGCCTTACTCTAGGACTTCTTGGCCAGTGACGCTGCAGAGGCACCGTCGTTGCTCCGAGCCACCTCAGCCGGTGCGTCTTTCCGATGGGTTGCGCTTCTGCTGATGTGCTCTGCGAGGACAAGGATTAAAGGAAAGACGTACTCTTATGTCTTTGTGCCGCGTGGATCTTTTTCCCCATCTTGGAACATCTATCCTAACCTCAATAATTTTATAGCCGACATAAGATGAAGCAGTATACTTTGTAATCTGTCCGTCATTTAATTTACTCTGACAATAAAATAATATTATTTTATTAACTCTGATATTACTCGCTAAAATACTTCCTATTTTAATATAACATTTGAACATTAAATGAAAAATTGCGGACGTTGAATTAATCTGAAATGACAGCTGGAGATAAAAATCTGTTCATTAGTGAGATGCGGTACTATTAAGTTTCTGACTCAAACATTTGAATGTTGATTTTTAACAATTCCATGCAATACCCGGTACTGAGTACAACACATTATTTCGGCCATATGATCATTTGAACTTGGCACTTTTTTCAACGTACGTCGGCCGGTTTATCATTAGTAGTTTGTGTTGATATATCACTATGTTTGCGTACTTCTTTTTTCGTAAATTTCCCAAATTCTAGGAAAGGGGTGCCAGCGTACTATGAAGATCCGGTCTTCCCTATGATTCGTTCAGTACGGAGCCCTGTTGCTAGTCTTCGTGTTGACGTAATTCCAGTGGTCGTGAGCGAGTGTTGCTTCTCTCTTTGTGGCGGCGCTGTGGAGGGCCGCTCCAGCTAGCGCCCGGAGGCATCTTAATGAGGCTGCGTGGACGGAGGCGGCGGCGGCGGCGCGCGACGGGTAACACGCACGAGGCGAAGGCGGGCGACAGTGGGCCCTCACACCCACGCACTGAACATCCAGGCGCCTAACATAGCCTCTTAAAAATCGAAGAATTCGCTTTACAAGTATTTGGTGAAAATATAGTAATAAGTTGACATGAAAATATTTTTTTCGCTTAAATTTGATTTTACTTCTAAATGTTTTATTTAAACAACACCAGGGACTATGAAACGAACGCACACATTTTTTATGCTTAAACATCGATGACTTTGTTTATTCCATCTTATCTAGTACATGTAAGAAAAGATGCCTTGTCAATGGAAGACTTTTGAAACGAAGAAGGCGACAGAGGAAAGCCACCGCAGTAAATCACTATCCCTGATAAAAGTTCGTTTTACTTCTAGCATTAAGGTGATAGGAAAGGGGTCCTTCAGAGAGCTCAATAACAAAGCAAAAGACAGAATTGAAAGGAGAAGCCATTTACAAATGAAACAAAATTAGGGGCTTTTTAAGTAGTTTCACCAGTTTACTTTCATTTCTTCTATTTCAATTAAATGATATCTCCAAATTTTGCACATTAAAGATGGGAATATATTGTCGTATTTGTTTTAAACTTTATCTTTAAGCCATAAACACGGTGCTGCTCGGAATCTTTATAAGATACTTTAAAAAATCGACCTTTCTGAACAGTTTTACTTGGTTCGCTCTTTTAAAATACCTTGAATATTCGTCAAAGATCTGTTTCAATTTCGTAAAATGCATTTTCTGAGTTCAATTTGTAGATTGTAAATAAGTAATCTAAAAACTGTAATTACAACGTAAACAAATAAATTATTAGTTTAGAAATGTATTTCGTAATGAGAAACTCGCAAAATACGGAAAGAAAAAATGAGAAACAAAGGAAATATAAAGGTTTAAAACTTCGCGAACATTTATTGTACTAATAAAAATAATTACCTATCCAGCCAACCACTCCAAAAACGATTAAATAGAATGATTCGGCATTTACCTTTTGATTGTGGGGAGTGATGGGACATCGGTAACAAAACATCGATGTACATAATTAAAATATTGATCTTAATAATTCGTCGAAGGGAAACCTTCCATCTTTTTAAACATCGATGTTTTCAAGATTTTAACATCTAACATTGAATTTGTGCACACGTGTGCATACGTGGAAACACATAGGAAATATCAGGGCGTAGAAGTCATCTCAAGCGAGAGATAGTCTTCTCAATAAAGAGAATACAGCTTTCGTTTGTATCGAACGAATGATATGACATTTGTACCATAAGTAATTAATTCATATTTTAACTTCTACAACATTTTGGATATGAGAATTCACAAAACTTTCACAAAACATCGAGCACAAAACGTAAAACCATCAAGCCCAAAACATCGATGTTAAAAAAACGGCTCTAAGTTATCGATGTTTAAAACATCGGGCAGGCCCACAGCGTGCGGGCGGAAGCAGAGCTCATGAGCGCGTCGGCCTGCACTCGGCAGAGGGAAGAGCGTTCTGCGGCCACTTCCGAAAAAGGACGAAGTTCCCGTGGCAATAGCTTTCCACGTGTGCATCTCATTCTCTCTGCTGCTCTTTGAGATATAGGCTCATTCTGGTGATTTGATGGAAACAGGAAGAAGCAGTAATCTATGTATGTATGTATGTACTTGCCGCGTCAGCCCGTGAACGGGCTCAGACAGAAAATTTAGATAGAAATTAGAAAATGAATGCAGAAAACGTCTATACCATATAACTATATCATTGTCGTATAAACCCAAATTTCGACATTTCTTTTCGGTTTAAAAAATATGTTTACGAACAAAATTTTCAGTTGGAGTTTAATGCGAGAGCTTTCTATGCAGAAACATAGGATTACTATGACACAGGTATATTGATTAATCGTTCATTTATACTCCTCATTTTTAGATTATAAATATGAAGGAATGAAATCGATTCAGCAAAAGTGATTCTACAATAATAGTTACATCTACAATCTACATCTACATCTACAAAGTGATTCTACAATAATTCAATAGTTTTCTACAATAATACGAGCTAGACAAGGAATTTTAAAATATACAAACGTAATATCACGATTCATGCAAATGTTTAATGAATGGGTTTTGAAGAGCACATAGAACTTCATTTATTTGTAGGGTCATTAATGGAACAGAGAAAATGGCCAGACGTAATGTCAGTCTTCTATCACAATCAGAGGCAAAATTTATTTTAATTTTTTTTACAAAAATTTACCTCATAGAGGTATCTTTCTATGAGAGAACAAGGACTAGTACTCCCAATGCAGAGTTTCCCCAACAGCAAGATGTTTCTTTCCTCTTTGTTTTCTCTTGAGATCTTTCTCATCCGTCCTTTAACACCTTGCCCGTGTCGCATTATCGTGAATATCAACTTACCTGACTTTCGCGATAGCCCTCGAGTAACTGTAGTCGGGATGTTTTGTGCTTTTTTATCAACACTGTAGGATGGGGTGGGGGGATACAGTAAGGGGTTCACACCTCCCCACTGCCCCCGCCCAGAATTAAACGGTTTCTTTCTTCCTTTTTTTCGGAGATCGTCTAATATTAATGTTTTAAATTCTGCCTCGAGTACCTTGCGGTACACCTCGTGTTTGTGTGCAGGCGATGGTAGCGCGTTGCCGACTCGTTGACGCCGCTGCGGAGTGGCAGAAAGGGGGAGGGGGAGGGGGCGTGGAGGAGGAAGGGAGCGCAGAGAGCCTGACGGGGCCCGCTGGCGCCGCCGAGCGTGCAGCTACGGGTCCCTGGCTCCAGCCGACCCAAGCCCGGATTTGGGGCAGTGGCATCCAGTGACGCCAGCCGCACGCGTGGCGTGGTGTGGTGTGTCGTGGCGTGGCGCGGAGCGCCCTAGCGCACAAAGGCTACCCTCTGTTCAGTCACGCGACCGCTGGCTTTCAACCCATTCATGCCAAGCTAAATTGGCTTCTCCGGCCGACAGGGAACACGTAGAAATGATTCGCATTAATTTTACAAACGTTGGTTACCTTGCGCTGGAGCTATGATAATCCCCATTTATTTTTAAGATTCCGCAACTGGAGAATGTTCGCTCTATATTAATGTATTTATGTAGCTAGAATGCAAGAACAGTGCACTTTAACACATCCTATTAAAAATTATTTATATGCATAATTCTATGATTAAAATTCAGTGCAGCGCGATGTTAATTTAAACCGTGCTAAAAGTAAACGACGCGGGCTCGTTGCAATTCGCTATTTATGGCCTCTCCGTTTGCATCCGATTGATAACTTAATCACAAGCATGTATGCGTATATATATATATATATATATATATATATATATATATATATATATATATATATTCTCATCTGCTTTTCGACATGACTTGTATCAATTATTTCAATATCATTTTAGTAGTGATATTGGAACAATGTAAATCACTAGTGGAATCTATCCTTAACCATTAACTGCAGGCACTGAACTTACACTTCAGCCACACCTGGCGGTTGGGCCATCATGTTGGCCCGAGAATACATTTCGCAAAGCAACGTGCTCTTCAGAGATGCTAAACGACCGAACTCAAACTTCAACGACGTTTTAACAACTGAAAAAAATTGACATGATCAAAGTATACAAATTATTTTAATAAGCCGATTTTTCAAGAAACAAATCGAAGAGGAAATTTCAGCATGGTAGGCGAATTTGTATGAGGCAACGACTAGCGGGTGGTCCTATACATGAAACAAATTTTTTGTTCAAATTTATAAGGGGGGTTCTAATATTGTGGACGAATCTCCACGATGAAAACGTGTTCCAATATCATGGACGAGCTTTTGTTAAAAATACTAGAGGATTCTAACACCGTGAACTCCGTGAAAAAACGCGTATGTCTTTGACATTGTGATTCAAACACGTTCGTTCATACATTAAATTAGCCATACTCTTACACGTCATGTCCCATATGAGAAAAAATGAAATATTTAAAACAAAAATAATGTATCGTTAACAAAATAATTGATATAGTTTAATACTCAGATCTTTTTTCTAGTTTTACGCACGAGCAAAATTGTTGGGAGATGCACAGTGGTATTTCCCTTAGAAGGTGATGTTTTCCAACATTAGTCATCGCTGAACCATCTTCCTTTCTAATTTCGGACTACTTTTGAGGAAAACACCACGAATGTCAATAATTCGAATGTCATTTTGTCAATGTAAAAGGATTTGTTAGGTTTCTGCGCCTTTGTTCACCTGCAAGAACTTTGCGAAAAAAACAACAATATGTTCATCTACACTTCTCTGTTAGATTAACTACTTTAACTAACTTACGTTTGTAAGTAGATGCGTACGGCGCAAAGAAGTTACGTCAGTGAACTTAGGCTTTCTGAATCTGGGTCTTCCTTATGATTTCTCTTGTTTTGAAGTCGACCGTTCTAAGATAGGAAGAGATAACGCATGCTCCAACCGTTAAAGCTCATTCACAATGAAATTGAAATGTAAACGTAAAGACAACGCAAACGTTGGGTCGCATCTTACTCAATAAAACCATTCACATCGGTTATCGTGCTCGTAAACGTGAAGATGAACATGATGTAACCAAGTAAGCAAACTGCAGGCTTTCACGTTCATGTAAACGTAATCTGGAAACAACACACTATCGTGTGCTTAAGCAAGCTTCAAAGAACATATAGCGGTTTTGATAGAGACCATTGCTGTTGGTAAGATCGCCAACGGACATTCATCATCACAACTACTCATTAATCGTTCCATAGAATAATTCATGGCATTTCTGATAAACGAAATAATTCTCAATCTGCATGATAGCGACTATTTTACACAACGTCGTTCGATTGTATGTGGAATTTCTGTGACAAGTATTTATTGTATCGACGTTGATGAGTAGCTGTGCTTACGTTACGTTCACGGTAATTGTGAATTGTCCGTTCATGAGTGTGTGTAAGACCCAATGTCTGTGTTATGTTTTCACTGCGAATGACCCTTTAAAACACTTCGCAGTAGGGGTCCTGGAGCGAAACGCTCGCTGCCTCTACCGTGCTCGCAAGGGCTCGAATGCTAAACTACACCTCAACCACCGCATCGTTAAGTAGTCGGATCACCACCAATCACTCCAACTGTCAACGTGCGGCGTAGGGTTTAGAGCCAAGAAACGGGGACTAGTCATCGTAAACGTCTGGTGCAAACACTTTGCGCTAAGACCACCACTCGTATAGGAGTTACCTATTTCAAGAGTACTATCCGCGCCAGCCTCCCCTCTCCCCTCCCCTATGACACACTACGTGTGCGCCCGACTTCCGGACGAGAGTTTTGTGCGCACAAAAGGCGGGCAGAAACTGTTTTACTATTCTGGCTATGCAGCTAGTTGCAGTGATCTGGTCGCATCATGCAGTTTGGTGGATGCCGCGGCCGTATGTAAATTGCGCCCAAATACTGTAATAAAGACTATTTTCGTCCGGTATACTTCGTGTTAATGCAACATGATTATTTATGCTACGGAAGCTTTCTGATTCTCTTTCCATTATAATTATTTCAACTTTTTCGAGATCACGGTTCAGTATAGCTAATGAAGCTATGGTCTCTCAGCACTTGCAACTCAAATCTACTGTCCTAGTTACGCAATTGAGTAGAACAAGTACAAAACTTTGTTTGCTTAAAAAAATAAAAAAGAAACTTGAACGTAAATATTTTTTTAATGTTCAAGGTACTGTACCAGTATCATAAACTGCGCAGCATGATTCTCATATATCAGAGCCGTGCCGAGAATTTACACAAAGCAGAAAACAGCTGAGATAGCAGAGTGGTTTACGACAAACGTGCTCATATCTGGCACCAGCAACAAAGACCAGAAACTGTTACGAAAAACATTACAGGCCTATTTCTTTATAGAAGATAGAGCACGAAAATGTAAACTGAAATTAAAACAACATATTAGACCTTTCTTAAAAGAATCTAAAATGAGGAAGCGACAAAGAAAAAACATAGTCCGAAAAAGATATGCACGAACGCAACAGATTCGAATTAAAAGATAAAGCCATTGAGCGGCAAGGAAGAGCACACGGTAGAAGTAGTATCACACGAAATTTCTACTGAAAAAGATAAATGAGAGTGGAATTATACTTTGCTACTTTTAAAAAGTTTATTTACCCATTGCTAGTGGCATGTAGCGAATAATCAATTACTGCTGCACCAGTCCTGGCCTCTAGTGGAATATATTACGACCACTTGCTCTTAGCGACAGATGAAAGAAATGATCGGGGTGCATCTAGCAACATGTTATTTATGTTCCGTATTTATGTTGTATGAATCGTTACCAAACTTTTCAAAGTCAGGACAATCCTGAAGAGGAGCTTTTAAAAGTTTTTGTTGATCGACGTCGGTTACATGTCATTGAATTCACTTTTATTAGCATAGATGAATAATTATATAAGAAGTTTTTTGTATTTAAACAATAAATATACGTTTGTTTTAAAATGTGTAATTCATATCTTGAAATGTGTTCAATTACATAACTACAAACATAATTGAAGATTGTTTTGGGACAAAAAAAAATATATAGTAACTATGTAATAGATGAAAATCGCGTGGTTGATTTTTTTTGCATAAAAATTTGTCGTTTTGTGAAGAAATTACAAGGACGGAAATGATTCCAAAGTTCACGGAGTCGAACAAAACCCTCATCCGTATGAAAAAGTAAAGGCTGAAAGCCAAACAAGAATGAGGAAAAGGCAGCCTGTGAGCGGGCAAAATGGTGGTGAGGGTGGCAGAGGCAGGGGCAGGGCGTGGCGTGGCGGTGCCGCTACTGGACTGAGCTTTTGCCCAGTGGGCCAAACGAATTTGGCGACGAATATTTTTGAAGTTGGCCTTCTTCAATTAACTAGTCGGCCAAAACGTAAAACAAAAATCAGAAAATGACATATTATATGTTGTTTCATAATAATTGTTTAATTCCGCATAAAGCTTTTTCGCTCGCATTTCAAAACTGGAATAAAATTATTAGTAATTAAGAGAAATTATAATTATTTTATTGTAGTATTAAGTTGGCTGCAATGCAATCGAAAAGCTTTATGATGCCTTAAATTAGTATCAACCAATGTCTTATCTTTCGTTTTGTAATGCCGAGAATATATTAAACCCCACTCCACTGCTTACTATAAAAGAGAAAACTAATCCCAGGTCGTCGGCCTACGTGACCAAGGTGTTTAAAGGCTGACTCATCTCGGCGGGTCGAAGAGTCGCGTATTCGACTACCGCCCTTTCTCCCGTCATTCGTGGATATTGCTGGACTCGTCACATTCTGTTGTATCCAGATCCGAGGAGTCCGCAAGGGTGTGAGTTTAGTGTAGGCTCCAGATCCACCTCACTGAGAAGTAATGAACGCTGCCAGTTTAAGTAATGAACGCTCCCCTCTAATGCCCATCCAGATAAATGCCAGCGACTGAACATAACCCTGCATGTAAAGGGGTCACGAACACAACACAACAAGTCTAGGCATTGGTCCTAAACTAGAATAGGTGGGTTCTATTCCCAGTCGGGGTGATTATTACTTTGTACGCATAACTCCAGTGATGTCGATGTCTATTGGCAGCAATAGCGAGCCTCGCGATACAGTGTATGCCACCACACATGGTATCACGATAGGAACGCCCCCTTACTTTTCGAATAGCAATGGCATTGTCAATATCGTCAGCAATGGTGTTTTTGACACATTAGGATAGCAATTATTTTAACGGTTCAAAAGAGAAAATGTAGATAATTGAAAAGCCAAAATAAAAACAAGTACGGTTTTATTTTTCTAGTCCCATCCTTATCGTATATCATGTGTAGATTTCACACCCGCTTTAATATTACTCTTTTGTGGCTAGGTGGTCAATGGTGAGTAGGGAAGATTCCATTGCTCCACTCTAACCGACGACCCTTTAACCGCTACGGGCCGGCCTACTGGAAGCCACGAGTCTTGCGTTATGCTTCTCGCTGCGTGCCATTCGTAAGTTGAGCTCACTCGCACTATATCGCGCAAGACATCTCAGTTATCAGTCAGTCCTCGCGATAGCCGAATGCGCGTCTCCGCGCACGAACTCATACAGAGGTGTCTGCGACATCGCGGTTCCGCGTTCGATCTTATCCAGAGCCTCCCAGCGACAACCGTACTGAGAGTAATCACTTGTCTAGAAGCTACCACGCACGGAACGTTTTAACTCGTCCCAAGTTACTTATTAACTCGTCTGGAGCAGTCAATGTGTTAATATTAACTCACTAGGAGGCAACTATGTGCTTTGACATCACTACTCTATTCATTTGATACGGGCTAAGCGATAACAGTCGATCCGGTGGCCGAGATCGCTAAAACAGTAGTGCCGTAGAGATCTCGTCCCGAAAGATCGCGGGTTCGACTCCCGCCTCGGGCATGGTTGTATTGTGTTCGTCCTTTCACCCTCTATCATCGTCATCATCATCATCATATCAGGGAAGGCAAAGGGAAACCACGCTGAATAATTTATCCCAAGAAAACCCGTTATGGGTCACCTAACTTCCGTATATGGAAGATACGGACCAAGCAGAAGACGCCGATTCACAACGTGACAGCCAAGGTACTGAGCTGACGTGCTAGGATCATGGTCTCTTCGTCATCAATCGCCGTGGAGTAGAGTGGCGAGTAGGTTTCGCGCAGTTCGGGACGGCACTGTGCGCGCACGTTGTTGAACTGGGAGTAGGGAGGGGGGCGGCGGCGGCCTGTCCGACAAGGCAGGACAGGCGTGTACCTTGCTCGCACGCGCCGACGGCGTTCTGCCCGAACCGCCGCATTCCAGCGCCCGCGTTTGGCGGAGGGGGGGCAAGGGCGCCCGGTGCCACTCGGGAGGGGGTGGGGGTGCAAGCGGCCCACAGGAAGTGACGGCGGCGGACGCACGGGCGCCCAGCTGGCACCGTTCCCTCCGCCCGGTTGCTGGCCTCTCGCTCGCGGGGGCCAGCCGCAGCCCGGGAAATTGCACGATGGCCATACGGACCGTCCCATACCGTGGTGGGAGGCTGTCAAATGCTTGAATTTCACCGGCTTACCGTTGGCTCAGACATCAATTGAATCGTTTCTATTTCAGAACCCGTCAAAACGCCAAAATACCAAAACACGCCTTTAGCGACGGATTAATGACTATTTATATAAAACAAATATTCTATCACTTAAAATAAATTGAAATCTGAAAATTGGAGACACTTTTTTTCAGTTTTTATCGAACACGAGAACTTTGGCGTTTGACGAGTTTCTGAAATAAACGATTTTCACTGAAATTCTGCAGTGCCCGTCTGCACGGGCTTGCCTGTCATGTCGAGTCCTGCTTGTGGGCAGGAGTTTTGTCCACTGTAGCTAGATCGATATTAAGCATGCTCGTTTGGAGGAGAAATCTAGAAGGAGGCCCAGGCTGCTCTGATTGGGAAGTTTTCCGTCTTTGTCGATGAACACACAGTGCGAATGCCGGAGTGACAACAAACATAATGCGGGTCACGGACGCGCGGCGATCTTCGCCTCCTCTTCCTTGTCTATCCCTCACCCTTACACACTTACAGCACTACATTACCAACACATGGTCGAGAGAACCGGTTTGGGAGCTTAGGGCTGAGGCTTGCCGCAGGCTGGGTCGTGCATTGCTGCTGCGACGATACCGATATTGGGAAAAAAACAGCAAGACGGAAGGGTAAATGGCATCCGATCTCGTCATTTCTCCCCATCATAGCACCTTCCCGCCGATTAAAAACACACAAACTTCACTTACGGGACTAATAAGCTTAGCGGGTTTACGCGCTTTAGGATCACTGAGCAATCATTGAAAAAAGCTAGTCAATTTGGGTTTAGGGCTTGCCTGCAGCTGGCCCTTCGCTGCCGGTTTTGACCACGCGCCTGATCTGGGATTAGAACCGATCCCGCCTAAAGCCCTTTCCGTCACTTGAGCAGTCCTGGGGAGACGACGAGCCACCCACCTATTCCCTCTTGGTATTGTGGGTTAAAGCAAGAGACGCATGTGGGAATTTGTAGTGGACGAAAACGCCGCTCTCCTTTTTCGGAGCTCGCGGCAGGACTTTCCTGGAGTTTCCTTCTTTCCTCATTTCCTACATTCCTGCCGCATCGCTTTACAATCATTTCGGGCATCCACGTCTACGTCATGTTCTCTTTTTAATGTATTACGGAATGAAACAAGTCACCATTCTTCAATCATAACTTAGCTTGCGCAGCTCCAGGCCGCGCGCAGTTGAATCGTTTGGTAAATCCGTTTCGGAGTAATATCACTTTCAGACATAATAGTTGACGTCAAATCGGATACTCACAGCGACCCACAGACACAGACAGCTTATTCGTATAACAAATATATTATTAACAAGAAAACAAACACAAATTATAACACTTCATTAATTCTACTTAAACCTAGCTCTGATAGACCTACGTATCCCCTGATCGCGAGGAGCGAATCCAAAACCCGACTGATAGAATAGTTTTTGATTGTGGCATTCGCCACTCTCTACTTTTAAGCGCAAAAAGCCTAGCTTCCGTGAACCGGATGTCACGCCTGTGGGACACAAGGTCCGTTTCTGGCCGCACCACGGCTGGGTTTGCCTCGGATCGAGGAGGCGATCTATGTCCGATTGAATGCGTGAATCCGTGGCACTCAACCCATCTCTTCACCTTCGGAGCACAGCACACAGCATCGCTCCCCCGTGACGGCAGGTCACAAGGACATAAAGTCCCAGGCATTCGTCCAACTAATGACTCCACCCGCGAGCCGGCTCGCATATGCACCGTCGTTGGGCAAGTTTTTGTGCACACGCACGAGGTTCTCCACTGTCTCCAGAAACGCTGCCTACTGTCTCGTAAGCTTCTGTTATAGTAGCGGCGAGGCCACGTGACCTCCTACCGTCACGCCACCGCCCTCGCTTGTTAGTAAACAGCTGAAAAGCTCTATAAGCCGGAGACACCCAACGCTTGTTGTCCCGTCTGCCGCGTTCTTCCCTTTACGGAAAAAACCCTTCCTTCACTGTGACGAGGACTAATCACGCAACCAAGCGTCCATAAATAGATGGCCGATGAGGCACGCTGGGCTAATACGTTACAATAGCGAGTAAGAATATGATTACCGCTTCACATCGCATTACGACAATCACGATCTTTAATTTTGGTCCGGATCAAGTGGATGGTGGATTTTTATTTCATTTTTCGGAGCACACGATCTGTAGCTAAACATTTTATTCCATTCACAAACTCCCAGCCTATGTATCTGGCCATTGATCACCGGTATGTCGGCAAAGATTTTGGAACTGAGAAACATAATACGATAAAGATGCACTTAAATTGATTTTCAAGTGTAAGTGAAGATGGCAGTTTTGTCTGTTTTACTATTTCCATCCCATTTAAGTTTGAGAATTTGACACAACAATGATGTGGGTAGTTTGGACTTTGTTACTGTCCATGAATCAATAGTTCTTGAAGTAATCAAGACGTTTTACCAGAACTCAAAGGAATTTCGTATGTGAAAATATTGTGTTTGATAACCGCAAGTATCGTTAGTTCCGCGAAGTTGAATATTGAATGGCTAATAATGTAGTTGCCGTTACATTTTGAGTTATTTAATTATTTATTATTACTTTACGGTCATCAAGGCGAGTGGTATATACAATGCATCGTGCATATGTAAGAGATGATTACTCGTTTAATTGATTTATATATATTAAGTAGAAATAATTGAAAAGTAAAAACTATCGGTGACAACTGTATAATGAAACAAAGTAGTGTTTGTAAACTAAAAATGAATGTTTGAAATGTAAGTTGTGACATTCACATTGTTGTTACATGATTTTCAGGTTTTGGCCTCGATGTTTCAGTAGTAATTTTGACAGCAAAATGCAATCCCCTGTAACCTAAACAAACCAAAAAGCTAGTAAAGGATCTCGTTAAGTATACTTGTAAAGTTGTTATTATAGGTTATCACAAGAAGGATAGTGATGAAATTGTACGTTTTTTAGTGTAATCATGCTTCTATTAAGCTCGGTCGTGATATAAATCAATGTACCATGAGATAAATTGTACTGTGTTAAATGGGTTTAAATAAATAAATAAATGAAATTAAATGTCAAATGTAGCGCGGTTGCAAAATACAACTAAATTTGGTTTTGCGAAACAGTTGCTCCATTTGAAGTTTGCTTGAGCACTTTCTAAACGAAAATTCTTGACTGTTGAGGGAGAACTATGAGAATGGGGCCGTTAAAGATCCTAAAATAGATTCACTGAAAGAAGGTGTAGTTCGCAGGAAATCGTAAAATGGGGTCCGTTAATCCCGTCCTTTGCTACCTGAGAAGGCACAGGTACTTTCCTAGGGTTGAACAAGGAAATAAAAGCATGTTGCTAGACATTCTCCGTAGCCAAGCGACTCACTGTAGATGTGCAATACAACTGGGAAAATTAGAATACACGCTGTATTTAATTCTGCAAGGGGAAGTTGTTGGAAAAACCTTACTTTTCGGTAGGTCAAAATTACCGAAACGATATTCACTAATACGCGGCTCGCAGGATGGTGTGTGTATGTGTCTGGGGACATGTGTATGTGGGCTTGAGATGTGCGTGTGGGGGAGATGTGTGTGTGTGTGTGTGTGTGTGTGAGGGGGGTGTTTAACATTTTTAACAAAAGTAGTTATACAACACTGCACGATTCTGCAATATAAATGACTAAAATTGTACCGTTTTGCCCCGTTGTTAATCGAAAATTGTTGGTAAAACCTGTAGACCTTTGTGTTGGCAATCTGTTAGCATGGCTTCATTTTCTGATAGAATCGTCGGACTCAATGCTGTCTTACCGCTCGTCGCTTGTAGGAAAGAAGCTGCCCTACAGCACCGATGTTGGCTGTGGCAGCTCGTCTGCGCGGTGGGGAGGGAGGGTGCCTCTATGGGCAACAAAGCCTGCCGCCAACTCCGCCGCCGCCGCATTTTACTATTACACCTCTCCACCTACTATACCGTAGCTAGTGCCATTATTATAGCTGCCACTGCCACTGCCACTGATTCTCCGTATTCTTCTTTTTTGGTCATACTTATTCTTATAAACCTCCTTCTCTCTCTCTCTCTCTCTCTCTCTCTCTCTCTCTCTCTCTCTCTCTCTCTCTCTCTTCTCCCTTTCATTACTCTTCTCCTTCTCATTCTCTTTCTCCTCCTCATTCTTTTTCTAATCCTTCTTTTTCTTTCCCTCCAGTCTGTTACTCCGAAGCCTCGCTTCATCTCTTCATTGCCCTACCGCGTCTTCGTAATCTTTTTCGGGTGATATCCCTTGCAGTCAATTCTTTCTTTCAAAATGCGAGATACGTGTTAGTTTCATTTTCTGTTGAGAAGTGTGTTTCAGTGATTGATTATAATATCAATTGTTCCATTTTATGGTTGTTCCTTAGTTTTATGGTTCTCCCTTTCTAGGAACTCCCAACAATTTTAAAAGTATTTTCATTTGTCATTGCCACGCGTCAAGTATTGTGGCAAATTTCTACGATACACTTCCACATTAAAAACATAATTTCTGTGCTATTGGTTTATTAAATGACTCTTTCTATACAAATACAGTTTTAGCATGACCAATATTTTATTTTATTTTTTCTTGACTTTTTCCCATTGCTTCAGATTTTTTTTAATATGCCGTTTTTTACGACATTTAAAAGCATCACCATAATTATAGAACTGTTTCAAATATGTTAAAAAATGATAAACAATAGAATATAGAAATGTCATAAAATTTTAATTATATCATTCCTAGTTTTAAACTACGGCGAAATAAAAAAGTTAATTGTTATATAACCGTCATTAACGCGTCTTTTCTTAAATTAATTACTCATGGAAAAATCCTAATTGAAGTGCAAGGTGGGGTGTTGTAATAAACATATTCACAAAGACCTAAACAGCTCTTATTTTATAAAGCAAAAAATGAATCCAAAAATACTAAGTGGTATACCTATGGAAATGTGTACCCTTTTGTTTTTTGTATTATGAATGTAATAGCAAAAGAAGATAACAAAATTACAATTTTGCAAAAATTACTATCATTTATAAAAATATTACGTTTCAACTGGACCCATTTTATATCTTAAAGAAATTCTTCAATATCACCTTTCTATGGGACTATCGGCAACACTGTACATTAATTAATATTTATTTGCTCATATTCCACGAGTGCAAGAAGCCAGTCTCGCCCATGTGCTCTCTGTGCGAATGACGAGGCTTGTTAGCGCTCGCTTATTAACATGGCCGTGGTCACGCTCTCCAGGTTGGACAATGAAGTTCATTCTTCGGAATCTTTTGTTCTCGCTCAGCTTCTGTCGCCTTTCAGACATTTTGCAGCACTCATGGTTGAGAATTGCTTTTCATTACTTCCTTTTTTATTCATTGGTAGCACAGCACACTTGAAAGTAATAATACTTGGAGTATTTTGGGGTATTTTTTTGTGTTAATTTCATGCTCTTTAGAAACATGACGCCATAACAGGTGGTAGAATTTTGCAAGGCTACTCGAGTATGCCTGAAAATTATGAAAAAGTGTGACTTGCACGAGTACGTAATTTTTCTTTTGAATCGTCGATATGTTCGTGCTAACAAAGGAGAAAGAATGAATTAAGGCGAAAAACAGTTTCGGCTATTTTTTACAATGTGCTCTAATTTCTAGCGAATTGTTTAGAAGTTTTAATAGTAGAAAGTGTTAAATCAACCTCTAGGTATTATCCGCGAAACTTTTCTTGAGCCCTCGATTCGCTAGTTGCGAGGGGAGTGGGGAGTTTGGTTATTTCCACAAAAAGAGTTCTATATCAAAGTGATTCGTTCGCTTTTCGAAGCAAAATAGTTTCTAATACATGGGAGATAACATTTCTGGTTATCAGATTTTGTCTACAACGCTCGTTGTTATTATTTATTCTTAAATCATCTAATGTTGTCAAAGCAGTGGGGATAGATATTCCGTGGGTCAAGAGAACGTGCGTGTATAATACTACTTATTTACCCTGCTGATCTCCTGTATTCGTTGAGCCTGGCAGAATTTCACAGCAATTGTTTAAGTCCGACTAAAGATCGTTTCTTTACTGACTCAAGAACGCATCGGGCGACAAGTTGACACAATCTGTGCCACCTCACTTTCTGCAATCTCGCTAATCATGGTTCGATATTTCCAGACATGAAAGCTTGTCGTAATTTTTCGACATTTCGTTCGAAATTTTTTAAAAATATTTATTCGCAATTATAGAAGAAATTTAAATACAGATGAACTGTGCTATATTGTGGGCGTGTTAGGAACCACCCATCTTCCGAAAACCAATATTGCTACACTCGAAAATCTCCACTACGTCTTTACATGTCACCATTTGCCTTCAACTCCTGAATGCTGTCTGGCTATGAAGCGAGAGGATTGCTCCAGATTGTGCTACTCTCAGTCTCGAGAGTCTGTCTGAGGGCTCTGCAAAGCAGGTTTTGAATCGCAGACGTTGTTTAGTTCTCGTCCGGGCCATTCACAGCAATGACTCCTGAATATAGGTACTCCTAGGTATACAATACTCCGATCATTCCTGTGGGGCCACAACGCGATTGACTTGTAAAGGCTTGTTGACGCTTCGATACGTATTTCCAAGTTTGGGGTGAGGCTGGGGATATCTTCGATTTTAGGCAACACTTTATTGGCAACGTATTTTATGCGAAGTACTTTTAATGGTAGTTGTCGCTTCGCTATGTATTTCCAACTGGAGGACCAATCTCGGGTCTTCGGCCTTCGTGTACACGTAAAAACAACAGTGAGCCTGTGGAACGCATAATTTCCGACGCTTTTTCTGCAAAAAATGACGAAAAAAGGGATGCGCATGGGAACCGAATCCACGAACATAACAACACGAGGCTAATGCGCCGGCTAGTACGGTACCAGTTGTAGCAGGAATTGGCTTCATTTTTTTTATTCCGAAAGAGTACTAAACCTAACGCGCCACTAGGCACTTTGAATGGCAATGTCGAGAACTAACGTTTGTCTGCGATTTAAAATATTGTGCCTCATTCAAACGCAGCTCCTCCACATCTCGATCGGCGGCGGCGGCAGTGGCTGATTTGATTGATTAGTGATTCCAAGCGCGTGTGTGTTAGTGTTGTGCATGTAAGTGAATGTGTGTGAGTAAGCGGTGAGGATACGTCAAGGAAGAGAAAGGAAAGATCGCGGGCGTCCCAGGCCCATTTGTAAGAGTACTTTTCTGATATTCTCCTGGTATTGATCGAAGAAACCACGGGAAACTACGGATCAAAGCAGCCGAGCAGTAGAATTCTCATCTGGAGAGTACCTGCATTCGACCTAGCCATGTAGCTAGTATTGAAAATATTGCCACAGTCAGAACTCGAACCCTGGGACCTCCCGGTCAGAGCCAGTGCAGTGGCATCAGTTGATGCCCTGAACCATCTTTGCCCTCATTTATTGACTGAATATTTTACATCTCGAAACACTACTAACCTAAAGCTCCTAGTGACACTTTGAATGGCAAAGACGAGAACTAAAGTTCGGCTGTCTTTAGAATAATTATTGTGCCTCTTACAAACGCGGCTCTTCCACGCCTCTGTCGGCGGTGGGGATGGCGGAGTTGGAGGGAAACAGGAAGAGCATCCAGAGGAGAAGTTCCAAAGGCCGACAAAACTCCCGGAACTCAAAGCCGTCGCGAAGCCCCTCACTCAATCTTTCGGCTAAGGCCGGCGACTGCCCGAAATGGCGAGGCGTACGTCATCCGTCTCGTATGCAGCTGATGGCGCCGGGCGTGTTTGGCGTGCGGAAAAGGGGCGGCATCAATGCCAAAAAACGGTGCCTGGCCGTATACTTATGATAACTGATGAGTCATTCAGGCGAAATGTATCTATGTCATTCTTCTTTGAATGTTTTTCTATTAATAGATGGACCAAGCCTCTGTTTATTTTGTTATGCGCCTGGATGTGGTCTATTTTCTTCGTTATTTCTTTAAGTTAGAAAGCAGAGCATAGTAATCGAATTGGAATCGCAATAGCCATCTTGCCCTTTTGTTGCAGATAAAGGATGTTGGAAATTTTGTAAATAAGCTACGTTTCTAAACGCTAAACGAATTGCGTTATTTAAATGAGGATTTAAGTAGTGTTCACAATTTGTGACTTCATGAGTGATAATTAAATTCTGGCGGCTTTTAAAGTGTAAATTTCTTTTCTCACTAGAGCTGACCCGCGTTGAAAAAATCTTAATGTGTGCATGTGCTAAACTTTTCATTCGAGCAGTGCCTCTCCGGGCGCAGTATGCACGAACGGTCGTGTGAAGAGAATGGACAGATTGGAAGGGACGCTGCCCCATGGCAGGCGATATAAACTACCCTCCCCAGATTATTTATCAGATGATACATCTACAGATTGAACGATAATCGCGATTCCGGTGCAGTGAGTCAATTGATTTAATTTCACAACTCATTGTCATTGTCATTCGATTAAATTGCAATCCTGAGATCTGATCTTTTATCTTTCATTGTTTTATCCCTCTTGATTGTTTGATTATTAAGTGTTACCGCGCCCGTCAACTACTGCGTTCATTTGTTTCGTAAGTGTAGTACATGTTAATCGCGGGATGTCACGCTCCGTGAGATCCTCTGCTCTTCTGAAACGTGGGATCTGGTGCAGACCTCCATGTGGACTTGCGGGTTTGCCCTCATCCTGGTCTCCCCCCCGAGCGGGACACTGCCCTACCATGATATTCTGCCTACTCGGACATTCGCCTGGAACTGATGGTAGAAATCACGGAAGATATCGGTCAGAGCAGCCAGACAATGATTTTTTTTCTCCAATCAGCGGTTAAGTTCCACCTCACTTTACAGCCAGCGTCAAAAATCGACCACCGTTAAGTCTCAAATCCTATAGTACCAACAGCCTATAAGCGACTCTGACGGTCTCTCGTCACGTGCTGTGGTTCGTCATGTGATCTGCTCTGAAACAATCAGCTTGCGAGGATTTGTTTACTTTCTCTCAGCCAGGGTTCAGCGTTGCCGCTCATCTGACTCACATGACGTTGTGGAGGAGATAAGGTTCGGCCTTCGCTAGAATTATGTACATAATATCAAAAGGTGTCCTCTCCTGACGGTAAGTGTTAAAGTTTATCGATTTCACGTATATGTGATGTATGAGGTACCATGTGGGTGGTAACGTGTCGCAACAGCGCATCGAACTGTGATAGTCGTTTATATGCCGCCGGTGCTATAGGACCTTCCGGTCCGCGGCGCCAATAGATTACGATAATACTGCCACCGTGCCATTCCAGCCTGTTTTTCCCGCTTGAGATTTTCGGGTGCGAATCGGGGGCGAATTTGGGGGAGAGCGGCGGGCGTCGTTCTCTATCGGCCGCAGCGCGCGAAACCGCAACAGCTCTCGCGGCGCGTCGGGGAGCATGGCTGGCGACGCCTGGCGTCCCGACGCCTCGCCTCGCCCCCTCCCCGCGGCCCATCCGCCGCCCGCCCAACCCGCACAAAAAAATAGCCGCAGAACGCGCCGCGCCAGCCTCCGCGGCGGGGTCGCGTCGGGCCAAGTGAGCTACTGTTGGAGGCGCGCTGCCGGCCGCTGTTATTATGCTGTGAAAGCCACTTCACGCTCGTTTGCGGCTTTTGTGTGTTTATGTGGCCGCGCGTCTGTCTCTTTGGATATGGCTGGCGTTCTCTTTGTTATTGGTTGTTTTTTTTTCGGGCGCAGAAAATTTCTTTCCAATTAAAGGTTAGTTTAAAATATTATCGCTCGTTTTAAAAATGTTTTAAAATTATACTCTTACGAAAAAATGCCACTCGTGGAATTTACTCCTGTTATAGTTCCCATATTACACTGCCGATACGATGCTCTCAACTAATTATTATTCAAATAATAATTCTCTTGTCACTACTGAAACTAGTATTATGCAGTGAAAGGTACTTTTCGCTCGTTTGCGGCTTTTGTGTGTTTATGTGGTCGCGCGCCTGTCTCTTTGCATATGGCAGGCGTTCTTTTTGTTATTGATTTTTTCAGGTGCAGAAAATTTCTTTCCAATCAAAGGTTTGTTAAAAAATGTTTTAAAATTATATTATTACTAGAAAAAGACCACTTTTGGAATTACCTCTGTTATAGTTCTCATATTGCACTACTGATACGATGCCCTTTTTGAATTCAACGAATTACAATTCAAATAATGTTTGCTAGTACTGATAACTATAACTAGTGGAAGCCACTTAAAACTCATTTGCGGCTTTTCTGTGTCTACGTGGTGGCGTGACTGTCTCTTTGTATATGATGCGCGTTTATTTGTTGCCGTTGTTTTTTCGAGCGCAATAAATTTCATTTCAGTCAAATACTTGTTACAAAATCGATACTCGGTCGTTTTAAAATTATATTTTCACTAACATATGACTGCTTGCGGAACTTACTCCTATTTGAGTTCCCGTATTTCACTGGTGATAAGTTGCCTATTTTAATACAACAATGTAGGAATCAGTAATACTCTTGTTACTACTGGTACTAGTACTATTATGCAGTGAAAGCAATTTTTCTCTCGTTTGCGGTTTTTGTCTCTGTGAGGTCGCGCGCCTGTCTCTTTGGATGTGACACGCATTCTTTGGTGTGTTTTTGTCTGGTGCAGTAAATTTCTTTTCAGTGAAATGATTGAAGACGTGTTTACAAATTTCAAACTGGATATTCTAAAAAGATAATAGATCCAAACTTTCGAAAGGTCACTGCCGAAATTTATGAATGATTTAATGCAAGTATTTAAAATTCGATATTTCATTTTCCAAAATTCAATAACTAAGGTTATAATAATTATAGCAGACGTTCCTTTCGCTTTCAGGGGTGGCTTCTTTTGGGTAAATTTCATTTCCATAAAATCAATGAAGTGAATTCTTAAGAATGTGACACTTGATAGTTTTAAAATAAAATTCCTCACTATCATTAAGACAACGAGCGCAATTTATTCCTGTTTAGTGCCCATATTTCACTGCACATATGGTCTTCTTAATTCAACAAAGTGCGACTCAAATAATTGCAATACTGTTGATACTGACACTAGTGTTATGCAGTGAGAGCGTTTTTACGTTTTTACGTTCACTTGCTTCCATTTGTATTGACGTTCTCCCCATTTTGTACCGAGCTTATTTCGTTTTATTTCAAATAGTTTTCACGTTTTATGAGGGAAGTAGCGAAGCCTTGTGACGACAATGGGAAAGTTTGGCTTTTTCAGAAGCTATCAAAAATTTAAAAAAAAGATTAAAAAACAAAATACGGTTTAAATTGTACTGATTCTTTTTGTTTTGAAAGTTTGTAACTCTATCCTACAGCGTTTGTCGCTTTGTGCGGTTGTTCCTACGTGTCTCTTTGGTTGTGACAGACATTTTCGTCCTTTGTGGTGCCCGTAAATATCATGTTAATTAAAACGAGTTTTACACGACCTACAGCAGGGCTGAGAAAAACCAGGTAAAATAATAGAAGAGGACATGTTCAATGCCTTTCTGTAAGCTTTTAAAAAATTAGGAACCATCTTTCTAAAAACTATGTACTAAGACGAAATGCACTCGTACTATTTAGTAGAAGTATTTCACCCATGATACTACCTTAAAATGAAAGTGTAATTCTCATAATTTGGAGCTACGCAAATTTTTCTAAATACGTTCATGAAGATGGTTAATGACCACTAAGCTATATTCTATTACAAAAATGCTTCACATATATACGTATCTAAATGTTTTGCATCTTTCTGTCTGGACCTGATTATGAATGAGCCAGTAAATTCGTCTTTGTGCCAGAGATGTCTGCTTAGTTTCGACCTGCCCGAAGAAACAATTTCAATCAGATTCATAAAGGAGAACTTTTACCATTCACATCTCAGTATTAGAGGAAACTTAGCAGAGTATACTTCGGACGGATATCATAAAAAGAGCGCATATTTTTAAATATCACTCAAATTGAAGTTATAAGGGTCCTTGTACTATTTGTGTATTCAGTTAAAATTCAGATAAACAAATTTCAGATCTTATTCATTTAAATCCGTCGTAATTTTGCAATACAAATAGCATAAAAGTTTCGGTTTCGTTATGTCAGTTTCATAACATATTATTAAAATCGTAATACCCCTATCTTTTGTCTTTACAGAACTATTTGATGTTTCAACATATCTCTCTACAAATATAAATACCCTCATACGACATATCTCCCCACAACCGAGTTGTAATCTGTGAGGAATGTAAGAATGGCCTGTAAGCGTTTCGTCTCGTTTGCTGCCACGACTTATCGCTTACTCCCGAGCACGCGACGCACAATCTGTCGTAGCCCTTCAGCAAACATTGTTCTGTAGAAAAACCTAGCAGCGAATAGACTTCTTAGATGTTGAGCTGCCAACAACTGGGTGTGACTCAGTAACTGAGCCTGGTGTACAGTAACTGTTTTGCCATTGTTCAATACCATTCACTACCGTTTACGCGTTGCATCTCCACGTTTAATGCTACAACAAACAGATTTCGTATTTACATATCACATTGGTTATGTATATTTCATCTTAAATTTTTAATTTAATAGCAAATAGGTAGAATATTCGTTGCAAATCTTTTAACCAAGAAAGTACGCTCTGTATTTTATGGAAACGATTCCTCAAAATTGAGTTGAATCACATAAATCTATTTTTAAAATAATGGGCGTTCTACAAAACATTTGAAAATATAAAATAGCTGTATGTAGATCTTAGAATAGAATGTAAGAGAATGAGTGATAAACCTGTAGTAGTCTGACCCGACGTAGTCTCTGTGCGTACAGACAATCCTGCGAAAAATAAGTCCCATTCAGGATTAAAAGTGAAATCTTAGTTTTCCCAGGTATCAGAACATTTGCTGATCCACCAAAGAACTACACGGATCCCTTTTAAGAATCATAAGCTTAGAGTTAGATATCTGTTTACTGAATCAAGCGTTCTGCATTTGAAATGCAGTTGAGATGAAGAGTGAAGATAAATGAAATAGGAATGACACATGCTTTTTTGGTAAACAGAACAGTATGGTTTTGTCTTAATTACTACCAAGCTGATGGAAGTAACAGAGCTTATGCATCGCATTTTAATTCTTGAAAATGGATTGTCACGAAGTGGCAATGTCAATGTGTGTCCGTAACATTGCGTGACATTCGAGTTCATTGCAAGAGTTACATCCTACTAAGACTTCTATGATTTTGCACTTCTAAATCTGCGAAATGTTTATATTGTCGTACCCCCACCTTGGTGTATGGTGTCCTAAACTTTTCTGGGTGTAAGATAGTTAAACATTTGGGGTGACATACCACACCCCAAGGGGTGGCTGGGGAACTGGGTTGGACCTTATAGCGTCGAGAACTATGTCGCTCAGCCCACCCCATGCACTAGTGGTGCAACGTCCATCACAAAACATGGATGTAATTGGACACTGATTTTCAAAATTAAACCGTAGATGTTAATAATACATCAACCAAAAACCAACGATGTTTTGCTGATTTAGTTATCTATAATATTAAATTCGTGCGCAACAAAACTGAATTTGACAATGGCCATTTTTATTAATTTATAATTAACATTTAACATAGGAAAAAAATATGACAGTGGATAACACTAAGCCTGAGCGCCCCGAGCCATCTCAAAGGATCAGTCCTCACGTAGCCGAAGAAGTGAAGGGGAAGAAACGGGACGTCCCTTCGTTCAGGGTGCATGCGTTGACCGCATATCCATGTGCGAAATAGGAAATACTAGGAGTGTATTGGCATCATCGCGGACGAGAGAGAGAGAGAGTTTGCTCGATAAAGGCAGAACGGTACCAGCAGCCTTCTTTTTGCTCGAACACAAAAACTGACAGATATTATTATCCTTTATTATTTCATATTATAAGTTTTACCAAACTGTGATTATGGGAAGTTTTCATTTAAAAACAAAACATGCAAGACTTAAAAAACATCGAGCGCAAAATATCGATCTTAAAAACAATCGGCTTTAAATATAGATGTTTCTATAAAAACATCAAGTTTTGAAAACGATGACATCGGTGTCGTATCTTCACCTCGCACCGCGTGACAGATCCCACCTCGCCGTTCCCAAGATTAAGGGCGCCGCGTCGCGGTTTGCCGGAGCTCCGAGTGAGTCACGCGGAGATAACATCGCGGGTGATAAGGCGCTGGCGGTGACGTAAGGGCATATTAAAGGCCCGGAGATGGATTTCACTTCGCGTCCAATGACTTTCCAATTTGTGTGTTGACATTACCTGATCTTATCCTTTCCTCAAAGTACAGTTTAGGGGGGTTGTAAACTTCAACCGAGAACGCTCCTATATGTGACAGTTTCGCCCATTCGTTTTATAAACGTCCGACCGGGAAAATACGGTCATCTGAGGTCATATCCCGACTGCCATGAACGAAACTCGTTGGCTCCTGGTTTTCTTCCGTCGACGTGTTGGTGGTCCCCTATATTTCCAATTGAATTGAATTAATGCCTCATTTTACGCGGCGAGACTCGGGCCATCAGGCCCGCTCTTCCGTCTGACCACGCAAATTTCGCTACGTTCCTTGTCCCCAACTATCAGAGAAAGGAGGTATTTCTTGGGTGAGAAACAGGCGATTTGAATTTAGCTCAGAGGCGTCATTTAGGCTTGAGGATCTTTTACATGCAAGTAAATCTACTAACATGGGACGGCCGGCTTTACTTCCCCTCCGAAGGAAGGCGTACGAAGGATTTTTGCGCCCTTCAAAATCCACGGCTTCGATCGGGTTTGAACCCGCCAACTAGGGTATAACAGTCCGATACGCCAACCGTCACACCATCGCCATGCGCATCGCCAGGCCTGTGCACCCAGCTCTATCCCGTATACAGTCCCGTACAGGGCAGGGAGCGACGTGCACGGTTCCAAACGGTGGCGAGGAACGCAAGTACTGCGATGCAGCCGAAGCTCGGGTACTTGCGCGTGGAGGAAGCCGCGCATTAATACGAGCGTGGTGACCCTGGGCGGGTAAAACCCTATGTGGACGCGTTCGGGGTTTTCAAAGTATCAGAGTTTTAAAATGAACCTTTTTATTTTCACACGACCTGTAGGTGCTACCGTCAAATGTTGTCTAAGCTCCTAAGTCGGACCATCATTGTTACTTTAAACAGTCTAGGGTTGCGAGACGTATTTTGAAACTGCGACTTTATTTCGTACATTTTTCATAATTTAGTATTATTATTTTTGATGTAATGTTGCAATAAATTTTGCAAATGAAAGAAAATAAAGGACACAGAAACCATTTACTCCTTGAACACTCTAAAATATAAAAACTTACCTCACCTTCCGGATCAGTTCGGAGGTTTGGATAAGATTTTCCAAAGCATTCATTGCCTGAGAGTCCCAAATAGGAGGTGAAAAGTTCGTTGCCGGAGGTTGTGACCTGTACCATGGAGTAAAATATATATTTGTCTTTCCTCTATGCCTGCACGCTACATCGCAAAGGTACTTCCGGAAATGTACAGCAGATTTGCTTCTGGCTTAGGTTACTGCCACTGAATATAGGTACCTAGGTGCAAACGGGACTTGATGAATTTGCTTAGTTCCGCTTGTAAATAGGACACTGCTCCTACCTCATTTTTCGATCGCACAATAGTTGCAGATAGATTTACAACCTGACCAGCTTTAGAATATTTCCGTGTTCGTGTTCAGTAGGTACCTGTCATTTATATATATTATTTTGAAGTATAAAATAATTTAGTTCCGATAATTTTCCTTCGGCTTTGAATAAGGTCAGTCAGGATTTTTATATTTAAATTGAAATCTGGTAACTCATATTTTTTGTTTACAGCATGCCAATTTTAAGAAATTTATTATTTTAATACAATATTTATACATCGTGGATTTGACAAGAACATGCAGGTATGATTTGCTGGATCCTCTTTGCTCTCCCTACAAAGAGACTGTTCTCGAAATGTTTCAATTGAATTCTGACGCATTCAGTATAAACCCGGGCGTGAGTGTTCCTGGTTGGTACGTCACAGTTGTGTCCAGTGTCCACAGCGATCGCGCAATTCTTCAGCGCGTGCGCGCGCGCGCGTGCCCTGGAGGAAAACCACAAAGCCTTCCGTTCGGCCGGATTTTTCGTCCAGCTGCTGGATATTCACCGCACGTGAGGTCGTTCCTGCTAAGGCCAGCGTTGCAGTGGCCGTCAGAGTCATATGAGGCTCTTCTTATCTGTCGCATGATATGATGTTCTTGTTAAAGGCCGAGGCCGTCTTCATAGGTGCAGCCTCTGACGTAGTCTGCAGAGCTAGTGTTTATTTTTGTGAACGTGTTCACATGTGAACATGAAATGATGTTCATTGCGGGATTTTGCAATATTTTCAGTTATATTACATTGCCGGAAAATATTCAAGAACTACACATAAATATTTACTATTTTAATGTTTTATGGTATGGGTAAGTGTGTATGTGGTTGTACTGATGCACAGCGATATGACGCGCGCTACAATGCATTCATACAAGTTTGACGAAATATTTGTGCAATCCCTCATTCCCAACACTTAGACTGAATACATTTGAAAACTCTCCAATAGACGAATCTGTTGTTTTGTTATACAAATTTATATTTTTCGTGCTTTCTATATTATTATCAAATTAGTATTCAAAACGACAGCTGCGAATTGCATAGAGTATTTGGTGTTTTTTTAATTGAACTCATCAAGATGAGTTTTATTGTATAGAGCGATAACACGAACAGTACCAGAAATAGCCAAACATGTGTCACGAATTGTCATAAAAAGAAAAGTTAAAACAATAATGCGTACATTTTGTAATAGCTTTCATTTTAAAATTTTGTTTTCATGTCATTGTTTTATTCGGTTACTTATAGATGCGTTTCTTTGTCCATATAAACTGCAATAATCTAACTAAAACAGAAGTAGAACTCCAATAGGAAGCAGGCAAATGTTCAGCGTTTTTTTGAATTTTTGTCTCACGAATGAGAGAGCACATGAGCTCCAAACCCTATCGAGTTCGTGCTTGCGTGCCTCATGAAAGAGATTTCAACAGAAGCCTCTTTCGCCTTCCTGCAATGAAAGTTAGACGTTTTAATGTGTTTCGTCGTAGTTACACTGCATTACGTTCATATAGACTAATTGTGATACTTCCAAGCTTGTTTACCTCCCACGATATCGAACAGGAGACTGCAATTTCACATGTTCTGCTTCGCTCTCCGATAACTCAAATGCAGTTCTCGGTATTCTGAACATGTTGAGCTCCTAATCATCGTTGGATGGAGAATAATAATGCAGTGAATGTGAGTGTACTCTAAGATTATTTCACCGTTAGACTATATCGTGGAGAGGACGTGATGGAAACTCCTTCAAAAGGAGTAGGATGCCCATATACGAAAGACAGTGTTCGAGATGAAAGGTTCTAAGGCGTTCAAACATCCACGAGGTTAATCTACACTGCGCAGGCAGTAGGGTATATGACGGACGATGAAGTCATTTTAAATCTACAGGGCTTTAATGAACTTAATTCAATTAGAAAACAAAACTCAACTGAGACATGATGTTTCCAAAGTCGAAAGGCAATCAACAATGTTTAATCGCTAATTAATTAGTCATAATGTAATTATTAAAAGACTTAAATTTAAATAAGACTTAAAACAGACCCGAAAGTTTGAATATATTTTTTTCTCTAATATATCAAAAAATGGCACAAAATTTAAAGCAAAAAAGAATGTTACGACGGAAAATATCGGGGAAATTTGTAATAAGCTATAATCCACTCTCTTGCGGGGGTTAGAAAAAGGTATCAGCTGGTCAAATATTACGGGAGTTTAAGCCATGACGCGAAGATATTCTCGAAAGAAATACTGGAATCCTATCTGTAATCTGCAAACCAAAGAATCTTAATGATACCAAGGAGCTCGTCTCGTAGCCTGAAAATAAATAATATGTAGTGCACTAAAAAAACAAATAGCTTAAAGAAAAAACAAATGTTTAAAAAAATATACAAAATGAATTTGTTTTGAGAATAAAATATATATCCATTACTACAAAAATGTAAACAAACTTTATGACGCGTTAGTGAACATACGTGAAGTACAGATTTCCTATAGTAAAATAAATATATAAAGCAATCAATACAATACTTTGTGGCTGTTAAATCTATTCAATTTCCGTCATATTAAGCTGTTCCCTTCAGAAAATGTACCTAACAAATCGGTACTCCATGAATGAAGCAAGAACACAGCAAATGTTTCTTCGTGTTCCCACGCCAAAGCAGAACTTGGGTCAAAGAGGCATTAGTTCCACGCCTTCCGCCAACACGAAGCGACCCGCGCCGCCTTCCTCCGACTGCGTGGCGCGCCGCGCGCACGAAACGGGCGACTCCTCGCGATCGACTGCACAACTAGGCGATTTCCAACCTCACCTCTCTTGTGGATGGGTTTGCGGAGTTGGAACGGGAAACGACGAGTATCGCGTAGCAGTGCATTCTCAGCAAACCACATCACGCAATGGGTCCTAGGGGCATTTTAAAGTAGTCAGAGAGGACATGTGAACCTTGTCATTAATGTAGGCAATAAACTATTTATATTATTTTTATAACCCCGGTATTATTTCTGGTGTTGAATTTATTGAATAGTCTGTCTGGGCGAGTCAACTGATAAGGTATTTAATCCCATAAGTGTAGTGCATGTTTTTCCTCATGAGGTGGCGTGATCTTCCCCCTGCTTGGATGGTGAGATCGGGCGCCGACCTACCCTCTGCTAGCGGGGTTTCTCCCAACCAGGTAATATATCCCTCCACTGGGACACCGCCCCAGACGGGACAAGCTCTAAGCTCCCAACCGGTCTCCCGGTATGTGTGGAAGAGTATGCATGTAAGTGTCAGTGTGTGTAAGTAAAGGGTGAGGATAGGACAAAGAAAGAGAAAGGAAACATCGCGCGCGGTCCGTGTCCCGGGTAGGTATTAGGGTATTGCTCTGACAATTGCCTGAATCAGAGATTCCGAGCTTCCGATTCATGGTAAACTACGATCAGAGCAGCCAGCCGCTAGAATTCTCCTTCGGACAGCGACTCAACTCGACCTAACTACGCGGCTGCTGTCGAAAATCCAGTCACTGTCCGGACTCGAACCTAGAACCGCCCGGTTAGAGACCCGCAGTGAAAGTTGATGCCCTGAGCCACCTCTCCCGTTTTATTTGTGTTGGATTATTCTACAACATTGCAGGCTGTTAAACACTAGGAACATTTCATTGCTGGTCACGCGGGTGCCGCTTCAAGTGGAGCCGATTTCAACGTAGCAGGCCTACGAGAAGGGGCGTGGCCCGAGGACAGCACGTGACCCGGGACGCCGCCGCACCTCGGCGAAGGCACAGCAGGGTTGGGCGCTGCTCCGCGCCGCGGGTGTAATTTGGGTGTTCACAATGGGCCCCGACCTTGTGGCTGGCGATCGCCGAGCGTTGCGGGGGGGCGCGGCGACGTGGGGCGTGTGGGTGGTGGCGTGGGCCGGGATGGCCAGCGTGAGCGGGCGGCCTTTCGCGACGCCGCGCTCGCCCCGCCATTCCCTCCCCGCTCAGCCCCGCTCAGGAAGCCGGTGGTTTACTCAATTCCAAGAGCCACTTCCAAATAACGGGCGCCTAGGACAGTGGTCGCTGACTGGAACAGCGCGTTCTAGAACGTTGCCATTCTTTCAATACCTGCAGGGTCAAATTTTCTGCATTCTTAGTATCGCTTTCGATACAATTGAATCGATTGTAACAGATAGTAATACTACTGTATAGGTATCAAGAAATCCGTGTAATCACGCAAAAAATCGATTGTTTCAATCATTAACAGCATTTTTCAATTGGGGCACTTTGATTCGTAGTATAATTACAGAAAAACCAAATTCTTTCTTTTGCGAATTATCGTGGTAAAATAGTGCTCGTTTATACAAAATAAATGTGAATTATAAAAATACCCTTCCAGTTTCTATATTTATTGTTAGAAGGGAAATTGGCACGTCTAACGTGAGGATCACTTCTAACGTAGGGCTTGTGCAAAGAACATAGAGAAAATTGCGTATTAAATAAACATTTATTTCCAAAACTTTGCTCAAGAAACTTAAAGCAATGATGTATTACACTGAGATCATACACGTTCGTTTATGAATAGGATCTCATATACTCTCCGAATACCGAACAGTTTTACCTGCCAGTATTTGCGACTCTTGTATTTAACAGCATTCCTCATCCAGTGTCATACACGCGGGTTCGCAGCGTCCCTTGAGTTCAGCTCGACAACCGTCATTCTGGGCCTTCCCGCCCACCCGTTACCTTTATCTTCGCGAGTGTGCGCGTGTTTCTGAGCGAAAATGCATCATGACGAACCGTTCAGAGACCTCTAACCGGAATAGGGTTACACACACAGACCTCCAAGATACGGACAACAACGAAAACGTATCTTGATTGATTGAGAGATTGATTATTTTGTATTTTCGGGCGCATCAACTGCTAAGGTCATTAGTCCCGTTTGTGAACTTCTTGTTTTCATCACAAAACGTGACGGTGTTCTTTCCCCGCTGGATGGTGAGATCCGACACCGACTTCGGCTAGCATGTTGTTTTTGCATTCTTCAGCGTGGAACCGTCCCAGCCAGGAAAGCTTCAAGCTTCCGACATGTGTGGTAATATAGTGCATGTTACGCTGTGTGTGTAAATAGGGGGGAATAAGGCAATGAAGAGGTAGGAAAGATAGCACGTAGTCCGTGGCCCGTTTGTTAGGGCACTGCTCCGGCATTCACCAGGGGTTGATTGGAGAAACCAAGGAAAACAACCTATCAAAGCCGCCGGTCACAAGTATACTTTTCCAGAAAACGACTGAATTCGATCTAACAAACTATCGACGAAAATCCTGTCACCGACAGGACTCGAACCCTGAGACCTCCCGGTCAGAGGCACTGAAGCGACATCAGATGATGCCGATAGCCACTTCAGTCGGTATGTATTACGAAGAAAATGAAAAGCCGACGTATTTCCTTCGTGACAGTTTTACCCGACAGAATGCGTTGGCTACCCTTTTGCCCTAACGGGAAGATCGGAAAGAGCTAAGCAGTCAAGAATACGGAACGTGGCGTCCCCTTCAAGAGACCGTTGAATTTCTTGACGCTGTTGCGCACCCCCTTTTGTAGTGGGTGCAAATGGGTGGATGTTTATACTCGATCCCAAGTCAATTTTCGATTAATTGACCTGTGTGAGCGCAGACTGGCTTCGACTAACATCTGCTATTATGTCCATTGTTATAAGAGTAATGGCACGGAACCGTTATTGTTTGAAAACCGTTCGATCATGCCTTTTGATTATATCTGTTCAAGTTACCACTAGAGTATACGACAGGTAATTGCAGGTGTACGCCTGACAGGTAGGGGGTGCCACATTCATTATGTATGTTTAATATTCTTTTTTTTATTACAATCAAATATGTACTAACGTTAAAATTGCGATTTACTTCAAATATTTATTTTCAAGTGTTTCCAACATATTCCTTTCAATAATCATTATTTTCAATATCAGATACATGGAAATTGGTTAATATTCACATATATACTAGGCATTTAGTGTGTTGTATTGTAAACTATTTATACACCAAACTACTAAGGCTGATTTGTTATAGTTATTTGTTTTAAGATAGTGTTTTTAATTGAAGGTGGTTGGAGCAACTTGGTTTTTGACTATAACACTTTTTTAACCGGATGGAGAGCTCTTGAGAAGAAACATGCAGCAATATTGTCTCTGTATTTGATGAATAATAAAAGCCCACAGAAGTTATAAAATATGGCATTTTAACTGTGTTTTAAGAAACATTTAATGAATTTGAGGGCTAGAGGTCGAGAATGAGACCTCTACGAAAATTTTGCGCTTTTCAAGTGTGCACTGAAACAAAAGCAGGGTTTGGAGTAAGTAAATTAATAGATATAACACAAATTAATAATTGACAATTTTTAGACATGCGAATTACTAAGAAAGATGTGCTAACCGTCCAGTGAGTTTCACATAACGAATTTAGTTCCGTATAATAAGAATTTTGAGAGAAATACGAAAATAGTCTTTACTGTGGCCTCTACTGGTGCGTTCACTCTACAAGGCAATTTTTTATGTCATCACAAGCGGTCCCTTTTCTTTCTTTTCTTGTTCCCTCTTCTTTGTCCTTCCTTTTTCCTTGCACGCCACCCGTGCATGCTCGTGTCGTCTCGCGAGGCCCGCGCGGGCGTCCATTGAGTAGGCCTTCCGGCGCCGCCTGGCGGGAGTTCCCGAGGGCCCCGGAAGCCCGTGTTTGCCCACGGCTCTGTCAACAGGGGCCGGCGCGCCTAATTAGGCCTACCTGAGGCGCGGGTGCTCTCCTTCTAACGGGCCACCGCCCGCCGGGAAACTCGAGAGCTTGAGAGGGCAGGCTATTTTGGTCTTCCATTAGGAGCTTTTTGCACGGTGACACTAGCCTCCTGCGCGGCGGAGTTGTCCGACAAGGTTCAAGAGGTAATTACCTACGCAGGCCCGACCGGATTTATCGGCCTCTTCTCTTCCTTTCAGTCTCTTTTTGTTCAGTCTCCTCTTCGTTGCCTTTTCCCGTTATGAACCTTTTTGTATACCTACTGCCCGACTAGTCTAATGAGAGTTTGCAGTTGTCATGGGAGAATAAAATAAAATATATTCAGAAATACTCGGATTTTCCGAATTCAAAGGATTTAAAGGAATAAAATAAAAGAAAATCTTTCGGTTTGAATATTTTTATATTCTGCTATTCCTAAAATACAGTCGATGTGTCTATTGTTCAGCATTTGACAAAATTATTTTATTCTCGACAGCCACCCATAATGTTTATCCATTTCCACAAAATAAATGAAAACGAGAGACTTTAATTGAAAGAGCGTAAAGCGTGAGTACACCAGAATTGCTTTTTTCAATAGTTTGTGATTGTTGGCAAGGAAGAGCGGTTTGCGAAAAGTATATATTATCCCAAGAGAAATTATGTAACAGTTGTTTTATTTCACTGCGGGATATAATCGTGGTTTATGTTGGCACCGACTGCGTAATAGGTGCTGGTTTATATACTTGACCTTAATAGACGCGAGCACACAAAACAGGAGGAGAGGAACTGATGAACGAAGAAAACAAACGTCTCTCTTAAGAAAACAAAGAACTTTGTTTCTAATTCTAATTTCCGACATGCGGACAGTGATTTTTTGATGATTTTCATTTATTAAAGTTTCCAGGCACGTCAGCTGATATGGTCATTAATCCTCTTAATGTAGTAAATGTTTAATTGTGAGACACCCTCCCCCGCTGGATGGTGAGATCTCGCGCCAACCTATACGTCGACTTGCGGGGGATTCCCCTACCAGGTATCTCTCTTCAGTGAGGCATCGCCCTGGCTATACGTTACTGATGTGTGTGTTAGTGTAAATGTATTTCTAAGTGCATACGTTTGTGTAGGAGAAAGGGGAAGGAAGGGAAAGGAAAAGGAGAAATTAGTAAACAATAATAATAATAATAATAATGCGAAAGGAAAGATTGTGCGATGTACGTGCCCCGTTTTTTAAGGGACTGCTCCGGCTTTTACCTGGTATTAATCAGAGAAACCACGGAAAACTGCCAATCAGGTCAGCCGGAAGCTAGAGTTCTCCTCCAAACAATTCTTTCAAATTCCACTTAACTAAGGAGTTTTTGCACCTTCGAACGTTAAAGCAATCGAAAACACTATCGATCTTCTGATCATGCGCAGTTCAAGTTTCGCGTCACTTTTGTGCACACGGAGAATATCGAGATTGCAGTCGATTGCTGCCTGCTGAAGCGAGCAAAAACGCCCTACTATTTTGCCAATTACGAAAAGTGCCACTCTCGGTCTCTCGAATCTGGGACCTCTCGGTCAGAGTCAGGCAACAGAAATGCTGACTTAAATTTAGTCAGTGGGCGATTTTGTTAAGTAATAGACAATAATAATAATAATAATAATAATAATAACGTAGCTCAAAGGAATAAATAAACGAATGAACTTGAAATAAGTGGACGTAAAACCGGGAACCCGTACTTGATCTCCTTCCACTCCAGTCGCGAGTTCAGTCTCTGTCCACCAGCGGTCAGCAGCTGGGTAACACCGGAACTGAAGCTCATTCACCGGCGTAATGGATGAAACCTGTTTCACGGGGCGCGAGTTTTCGGGCGGGTGGTCCACCGCTGCGGCTCATTGGCTCTCGCGCTGTTTCGGGACTTTCTCGCGTCGAACATCCTCTGCGACGTCTAGCCTAATGCGCAGTCATCTGGTGTGCCATGATGTAAAATATTATGACGCAAGTCTCGTAAATACAAGAATTTGGATGTAGAGGTAGACACAGCGTTCTACGAGGCAACATTTCCGGCACCGTTTTGGGTGAAATTCAAATGAGTACGCCTAAAGCGTCGGATACGGACAGTTATAAGATTTGCGAGGTTGTTGGTGGTACATTCGCTATAAGACGTCGTGTAGCCATTATGAAAATTACACGAAAACCAATGTTTTACTGAATGTTTCAGTAAGTGGGCCACATGAAATAAACCATTATTTATAAACATAACGCTACCCATGAGCACAGGAAAAATAAAAACAAAACAGAAACATTTCAACAGGAATATTTTTGGTAAGACTTTGCATATATCCGAACAAAAAGAAGCCTTTGGGAACGTAAAAATATATTGTTCATCGGAAGAATATAATTCCTTTCATACGCTTGACATGTCACATCTAATAAATTCTTTAGAATTAACTTGAATTAAATTGTTTCACTTTCTCAACATATCAGATACCAACAATAGGAAGAATGGTACCATATCTTTCAAACTGGTTGCGTAAAAGCAAATTAACTGCAAACATAAAAAAGAGCCTGTAAAGCAGTTTTTCATTTTAAATAAAGAAACATATACTCCACTAAAAACCTGCGCAGATGATGGTCTCCCCCATACTCCAATACAGTGTTTACTGTTTTTTGACTTGATAAATCAATTTAACATAAATCTAAATAAAATGAACATTGTCAAGTGACGAATGGTAACTGTAACAACATTTTTCATTCTGTCAATTAATCCAAACCCCAAAAGAAACGCTACTGAATCGAATACAAAATGAAGTGCGTTATGCTAGGAATTAAGAATTCTTTCAAATTGAACCAGCTTTCATAGAGTTCGTTGCGCATATTTTGCTGTCGCACAGTGCGCATTTCTGCTTGAGATATGACATTATATTCTGGGGAAACGTATTCTACACTAAACAGACTTTTAGATAACAGAAAAAATAGAATAAATAATAAGGAAATGTTTTTAATGTGATCGAGCTCTTACAATTGCTTTGATTCATTTACAAATCAGTATTTCTTGTGGTAACTGACTTGCTCAAGAGCGGGAACATATTTGTCTCCAACACAAAGAATTATTATACCTCACGACATAATCATATTCATCAGGTGTCAGTATCAACAACACACTACACAACACAAGTTTAAATACCAATAATTCAACAAGTTTAAATTGCTTAACTGTTTTTAAACTATTACTGACTATACAATTATAATACTGTTTCTTTTCTTCCGCGTAACTGTTTCTTTACAATTACAGACTGTATTGAAGACCACACAAAAGTATATTAATTTTAATAATGATTACCATTTGTATTCCACAATTCTAGAAGGTTAAATGTACCTGTCATTAGTGCTGTTCTTCAGTTTCTGGGTCAATCGCCCCCACCGCGACACTCGAGAATCCAGTGCGTCACTCGTGATTGATAATTGATTGTTAGTTATTACCAGCACGTAAACTGATAGTCCCGTAAGTGTAGAGCATGTCTTTTCCTCGGGATGTGTCGGTAATCTTCCCCTACTGGGTTGCGAAATCCGGCTCCGACCTACCGTGGACTAGCGGAGTTTTCCCCCTACGAAGTATCTCCCACCAGCGGGTCACCGCCCCAGCCAGGACAAGCTCTAAGCTCCTACCTAGTATCCTGTCATGTGTGGTAGTCTAGTGCATGTAAGCGAAAGTGTGCGTAAGTAAGGGGTGAGGATAGAACAAGGAAGATGAAGGAAAGATCGCACGCAGTCCGTCGCCCGTTCGTTACCGTACTGCTCTGGCGTTCGCCTGGTGTTGATCGGAGAAGCCACGGAAATTTACCGAACGGAGCAGCCGGCCGTCAGAATTTTCCCCCAGACAGCGACTGAATTCGACCTATTTAAGAGATAACATGATAAGAGAAACGTCACTCATCATGTTATTTCTTGTTATTTCTCTTTGTTTATTTAACGTCAAATTCGGTTCTAAGAAAACTTTATGAGGTTTATGGGGGAGAAGTACTTTACTGATGTAAATTATATGGTCGAGCTCATAGGTAATTAAATTCATATACTTGTTAGAATTATCATCTAGAAGTAAACTATCACTTAAAAACAATTTGATTTATTATTTGTTTCCAAGCAGAAATATTAAATAAAATCATACATTTTTTGGAATCTCTCAACGACGTATGCTATAAAAAATTTACCTTTCTTCTTTCCTTTTTGTAACATTCTTTAAACTCACCTCAACACGCTATCCGCGGAAGATGAGTTCCCTCTAGTGTCGTGTCAACATGGCACGGTTTTCCTGTGCATCCCTTGGGAGATAGTGCTTGTGAATCACGGCGTGCTTAGGTCGCTAACTTTCCGCGCTCCAGTTTAAAAGCCATAGCGAAGATAACGACGCTAGAAATAAGCGCGATACCCGAGCCGAGCCGTTTCTCGATTCTCGAACACCGCCCGGCACGACTTCCTCCGTCGACCGGTTTATGAATGAGAAAGTAGCACGCTTATTATCAAGTTGAGACGTCCCGGGGCAGGAGCATTCTGTTCGTCAGGGCCACGAGCAGGGTTTCGTAGAAATGAACGAGGCTACTGTTTTTTTTCGTAGGAGAAGAACGTCGTTAAAATATTTCTAAAGAGATTGAACAAAATTGATGTGTGCAAAAAGTTTAAAACCACGGTGCCGAAACACGTGTCTGCACGTATTTGTGCGATAGCAAAAAAAAAATCTTCAAACTGTTATGAAGGTATGAAAATATTCGAATTAATTGGGGGTTAATTATGATGTACGAGCGCCAGGGTCATTTCGAAGGATAGCGGAGGGAAGATGTTTGCTGGATTATGTCATCCTCCCCCTACTCAGGGATCACCCCTACTCACATACACAGGGTTGTTTACTTTCGCCTTTCAATGCAGGAAGAGTTCATCGCTCGATGATCTGTATGACAGTCTTGATAATGAAGATGAGTGCAATGTTTTTTTTTTCTGCGCGTAGATGAGGGAGAGGCTCGGGAGGGGCTTACCACTGCAAGCCATTCTTTTTTGTACGTCATAGTGGTGATTTCACTTCGCCTTCCACTGTATGACTTCATTGCTCGAATATATTCTTGATGATTATAATGATGAAGATGAGTGCAGTTCTCATTTCGGAGCGTAGGTAAGGGAATGAGGCTAATGTCATTCTTTTACTCGAGGTCTTCATGTCTCTTACTCTTGAGGTCATGTCATTTTTTTTACTAGTCAGATGATCGTAGAGATGGTTTACCTTTGCCTCCATTGAATAATTCATTCCTCAATGATAATGATGATGACGGTGGTAGTAATGATAATGATGGTGGTGGGGGTGGCGCTGGTGGTGGTGATAATGAACAGGAGAGCATAATGAACGTATTTCTGAGAGACGAGACTTATGCCTTCATGTTATACTCATTTATAGGCAGATGACCGCCGTAGTGAGATGCTGTAGTCTTCCAGTGGTTGGTGGGAGTAGGGTGAAGATGACTGAATGATAATAAACAGACGGAATATTTGGGGGAACGATAGTGTCTCAACCACTGTGATAACATTCATGCCTTTCGCGAGACTCGAACCCGCGGCCTTCGGTTTTGCGTACACGGAAGCGTAGACTGCGTGCGAGGAACCTGTGCACGCGGCTGACGTCACAGACACGGCTACACCGCATGCCGTCTTAAAAACATCTGCTTCCTAGTTTTACGCCACAGAAAGATTACATTCACATTTCTTGTTAGAAAGGACACAAGAACGCCAATGAAACAAAACGTCATGAATACGGTCAAAACAGTATTGAGGAAAATGACAAAAATATTGCTTAATATGGTGTCTGCCTTTTTGTTTTTTTCTTTATGTGTAGACAATTACATTCCGAAGTGTGATCCACGCTATATGGGTGTTTTATATGTAGTCATAACTGTATTCCCGATTACAATCCTTGGGCTAGCCGATGTTCTCTGTACAGTGATAGGCTGCACGCAATAACTGGCTCTCTTGTGCCTGAGCAGTGTATTCCTCTGTCTCGCTGGCGCTTTGACGGTCATCGAGTGCACTAATAGTTCGCGTAAATTCTACGTGGAAGCTTCTTCAGACACTGTCTGTTGTTAATGCTATCGTTTTTAGTTAATTTTTGTTAGATTTTAGCAGTGGGGTGTACAATATCTGAAAAGTGTAGATCTTACTTACATACATAATACACTAAAGAGTCAAAAAATGATACACCTGCAGAATGTAGAATGTACCACAACATGACGTGGCATGGTGTCGTCTAATGTCTGAAGTAGTGCTGGAGGTAATTGAGCAGGGCTGCCCATCAGCTCGTAGGAGTACGAAGGGGTGGAGATCTCTTCCGAACAGCCGTCGTTAAAAAATAATGTACATTGATAAAAACAGAGATACATTTAAGAGTAAAATTAATATTATGTAGAAGTATTTTCTATATTTCAATTAAAACGCGTTTCAAAATTAAATTTTAGGTTACCTTCCAGAATATCAGAGAAGTTCGAAGACCAATGACCCATCCCCTCATCTTAAGTATCTTACCATGACCTGCAGCAGCACGGAAGAGAATTTCCATATTCATTAGCTCTCATCAAACTTTTCGAAACCTTTTCAATCATTCTAGAAAACTGAATTGAGGCAACGCCGTCGGGTTCCCTGAATACGAAGATGGCACTTGAGAGAAACGACAAAGGGAGAAGTTTTGAGAAGAACTTTCAACAACTTTTGAGGTTTTTACACTCAAATGGAGATGAGTGGTTAAAGCTTCTTGCCAAAACACGGTATTCTAGAACGAAAAGAACCTATTTTTTGGTAGGTGGGTTGCAAAATAAAAAGAAACCCAGCGATTTTCTGAACGGCGTCTGATGCACTGTGCGTGAAGGTTCGTTTAGTTACACATTAAAAGCACATACCTCTTTCATGAAATCGTGAAAAACCTGCCCTCCGATATTCTTAATTTAATGCCATTAAACTTCGTATTCAACTATTATTGTCCAGGATCAAATATTTTTTTAACAATGTATTTATTTAAGTTAGAACGATGAAACTGTGATACTTTCGAAAACAACAGATAATTTTGTGATTTTGGAGATGTCACCGATGTAAATGTAAGACAAACTCGGTGATTTCCGCTGAAATATTGTGGAACTCTATAATTGTAATACAACGGGAGGAAAAAGAAATGATCTTCCACAAACAGAATTTATTAACTAACTATTCGTCAGTTACAGAATTACACAAAACACAAACATGTTTCGTGTCATTTACCTAATTTTCAATGTCATCAACAAGATATTAAGGAAAACTATAAAATGTAAATCATTAAATTGTACAACTAATAAAGAATACAATCTCTATTAAAAAACTTAATGTCGACATATACGCTGTTGACGTTCCGTTAATTTCGGTTCCATGTAGGCACCTGTTATTATTATTATTATTATTATTATTATTATTATTATTATTATTATTATAACTACAGATATAGTTTTCTTCTAAATAAACCGACTTCCCACTAGCGGCGGAGAGGGCAAAAAGAACGCGGGATAAGTACACAAGTGTCCCCCGCAAAAGAAATTTGTCGAGTTGGCGTGAAAGCCCGCCCAAAGGAGTTCGGAGCCTTTGCCCCCGCCCTCCCCCTTCCGGGGCATTGATTGGCACCGGCGCTTGGCTCCTGTTTCCAGGGCGGGCTCGGCCGGGCGGCGGATGGAAGGTGGCGTCGAGGCAAGTCAGATTTCCCGCCGACGCGCGCGCGCGCGGCGAGTGAAAGTGGCGATCGCGGGCGTGTCCCCGCATCCTGCCCCGCGCTCGGGGTCGCCCATCCGGCGCTGGAAGCGAGGGCGACCTTCCTTTCGCTGTAATGGAGCCCGACGCCCACGCTCCGAGGCGATCCCACGCCACTCCTTCTGGTTTCGTCTTGTTCCTTTTCTGATTTGTTGTTGTTGTTGTTGATCTTGCTTCGTCTTCTTCCTCCTCCTCCATTCTTCGTCTCTCTCCTCCTCCTCCTCCTCCAGCTTCGCCTTCCTCTCCTCCTCCTCCTCCATCTTCGCCATCTCTCTCCCCTCCATCTGTCCTCTCTCCCTCACTCCATCTTCGTCTTCTCTCCTCCTCCTCCTCCTCTATCTCTCATCTTGTCTTCCTCTCCTCCTCCTCCTTCATCTTCGTCTCTCTCTCTCCTCCTTCTCTTCTCTCTCTCCTTCTCCTCTTCAGTCTTCTCTTCTCTCTCCTCCCTTCGTCTTCTCTCCCCTCCTCATCTTCGTCTTCTTCCTCCTCCCTCCTCCATCTTCGTCTTCTCTCCTCCTCCTCCTCCTCCATCTTCCGTCTCTCTCCTCCTCCTCTCTCATCTTCGTCTTCTCTCCTCCTCCTCCTCCTCCTCCCCTCCATCTTCGTCTTCTCTCCTCCTCCTCCTCCATCTTCGTCTTTCTTCCTCCTCCTGCCATTCCCTTCTGTCCTTCTCTCCTCCTCCTTCTCCTCTTCGTCTTCTCTTCTCACTCCTCCTCCTCCGTTCGTTTCTCTCCTCCTCCTCCATCTTCGTCTTCTCTCCTCCTTCTCCTCCTCCTCCTTCTTCGACGTATTCCTTTTTTTCTCCTTCTTCGACGTATTTCCCTCTTCCTCCTTTGTCTTCTCCTCCTTCGCCTTCATCATCTTCTGCTCCTCCTCCTTTTTTCCTGTTCCTTCTTTCTTGATTCTTTTTCTTATTACGCCTTTAGGGGTTCATTCACTTTGGGGATGCAAGACATTATTAGCGTAGATTGATTCACCTTAGAACCCCCAAGGATGTTAATCGGGATCTGTTTTTGCTATTTGAATATACGCTTAGCCCCTATTATTGTAAACAATTATGTCTCTTGGCCATTTTAAAATAAAAATATGCATTTCCAATAATCTGGTGCTGATCTAACTCCCTAATGAAATAGCTCTTCAATAGAGAGAGTAATACACGATAACCCCAGTGTCTATATTCTTTAAATTAGACTCACTTTGAAGTGTTTGTATCTTTTACTATTTTCCTAAGCTGCAACATTTTATATTCATGATTCATGAACGAATCAATTTTCGCCATATCTTTCACGTCTTTCCTTCTTCAAGGAGCATTGCAAAAATCTCTTAACCACAAATATGCATTTTTCTCAGAATTGCTAAGGGAATAAAAAGTTAGTAATTATCAATACTTTGAAAGACGCATGAAGAATTCAGAAAAGAGAATAATATGCAAATTTAATCAAATTTTATTTTCACTTTCTCTCCGTTATAGTTAATCTGGGGAACTTTTCTCAACATCGTTCCCTTTAAAAATTAGATTATTCTGATTTAATCCGTTTAAAAGAAAATTGGCATTTGATGTCTTTTTTAAACTCAGTCCACAAAAGCGAGACAGACTAATTGAAAGTAACAAGGAGGCCACAAAATGAGATAGAAAAAGATATTGAAGACTGCCCCCAATTCGCAAAAAAAAAAAAAAAGACTGTCGCGTTTCCATAAACGTGACGTTTCTCACGAAGCGTTCTTTGTTTCTTTGAAAATATTCTAGAATTTTGATGGATAGTAACGGACGCTAGGAAAAAACGCTCTTCCTTCCCTTCTCAATGTTCTTCCTTCTCAATTACTAGCCGTAATAACAAATCTAACGTTTCATCTTCAAGAACTTTAACAGTAATTTCTGTTATAATTGCAAACCTTCAGCTTTCACTGTATTAGATGCAAGAGCAGTGAGGGGGGGGTTGGTTATTTAGATGTATGTATTGTGTGTATTTGCCGATTGTGGGTGGAGCCAACAGAATCCCCCACACCTGAGCCTAGTCAATTCCAACGCTTGGGTGGAGGTAAGATAGACATGTGGAGAACATGACGCATTCCCTTCACCGTAACTATTCAGATCCATCTGCCCGAGTTTTCTTTCGTCACACATCTACAGAAACCGAGACGATTTGATAGGAAAGTTACAACTCTATTTTTGCCCCGACCAGGAATCGAACCACGGGAAGCTAGTACATTGCCCATGAGTCACCGTACCAATTCGATGCCGTACAATCTAATAAAACGTATTAAAAGGGATGAGAGTGGACCTCAAGGTCGCGATAGGCGCGAGAGGGTGGGTAATTGTTTCGATTGAATTTGGCTTGGAATACGTACATTACCTTACACCCTCCATTAACATTAAATGAAAGCCAGGAAGTTAACATTTAATATCCGCATAATAATAGACCTAAAATACGTGACCTAAAACAAGCGAGAGCGGGGGTCAATTACATTTCTGGGATCGCTCTCCCATTAAATCTTATTTAGCGTGAACTGATTGAGCACTTCGGTCCGAATTCGGACACGTAAAATGTCGAGTAGTCTAATCTCTAGTGTGAAGATACCTTCGTTTTTACAAAAGATTCCATTTTCACCAAAATATTCATTATAATTTCTACAAGTTTTGTGAAACAAGGTAATTGTGATTTAATTGGTTTTGTGTTACGTAGTATACTCATCTACTTTTTTCTGAGTTCTCAGACTTTTCAACGAAACGAGACGCATGTCACATTATTTTATTTATAACGTATTATTTGATTAAGTAAATAAAAGGTGTAGAGCCTGGTATCAAAAGTATATTTTAATGTAATATCTTTTCGATTGCGTAGTTATCACCATCAGAGCTATCGAAAATATATTAATTTAAAATATATTTTTGATACCACACTAAACCTGTTTATTTAATTAATTATTAGACAGTATGTACATTATTAACGACCTTATAAAAGTCCTCCCCCCCAAAAAATACCTCCCAAAACTAAGCTTTCAGTGCGATGTGATGAAAAGTGTTCAAAATTAAGAAGGAATTTCTCCATGAGTGGCGGAGAATTTTCTAAGGCAATTTTCATGAAAAACACCAGTCTATCGCGTGCTGCTGTCGCCGACTCACGAACAGGTGCCAGGTGTGTCAGCACATGTGCAGTTGGCAACGGAGGAGTACTTCGCGGCATTGTCAAGTGAGATCGCACGCGTGGGCGGTGCCACAGCAGTGCGGCAGAAGCTCTTCGCTTAAACAGCATAACAACAGGAAGGCAAGCTGTTCTCTCTAATAAACGACTGTACCGTTGAAACGAAAGGGTAAGAAACTCTACCGCTTGGCAGCGTTGGCATGAATCGCAAAGGGTTCGAAGACCGGAAAGTAGTTTTAGCAAACCGTCCGCATGGAAGACATTCACGACTTCTCGATACTAAGCACTTTTGTGGATGATCAGCAAAACGTTTGAAGAAAAGACGTACGTTTTAGCGGTTTTGTAGTCGTTCGCTATATTAGGTACGTCTTGCTTCTATTGCCCGAACTTCAAGGACAGGTTAGGTTGCCCAGGTTAATTTCATTTCAATAGATAGGTAAGCAATGGTATTTTTAGTATCTAGATCATATTACTCAATTTATAATATTATTACATTACAACATTCATTCACATATTTCACCACAAAATACTTCCTTCTTTATCTTTATTTTTGAGCATTTGCAGAAGGTGAATTGCAAAATGCACCTGAATGGAATAATAAACTGCTGTATTGATGATAATTATTTAATACATGAAATCATAAAGCAATGGCGTTTTAGTCTCTAGCAACTGAAGATCAGTGACAGGTCACACATGCGTTTGATATTACACTAGATCGACTAGATCTTCCTGGACAGCGATTTGCTGTAAGATTTTAAGAGCGACAATGCAGATGTGCTTGTCGAAGACGTTTGTCGTAAACGTGTTCCAGAAACTTGAACATTTTGCGGTCATATTTTCAGATTATGTACGTACGTATTCATCACTTTTGTTGAGCGTGTCTTTGTAGGGTAAATACGAGAACCTTGTTTACTTGTTAATAGACGTATGTACTTGGTTTTTTAAGGTGCTAGGCTAAATGAACGTATACATACATACCGCACAGCCGTTATTCATGTGTTCTTTAGCAGCCGCGAGGACTTTCTAAGAGAAAGAAAATATAGAAAAACGCTAATATTTCGATTTTCTGAAGAAATAATAAATCCAGTATCCACCATTTCCATACTCGCCCCTCACAAATTCCTAAATGTAAATGTGTAAGTGCAAATGTTGCTAGCAGCGTGACAGGAGCTGACGATGTCGGTGCCACTATCCTGAGACTGGCATTTGAAGGAGATATCAGTTGAAAGTGTAAATGAAAGCTCTCAGCGAAAGAGTTCTTCAATAACTGTGGGAAGCAGAGGTTCGGGCCGGTACTTGTATATATTTCATCTGGAAAGTGTTGTCTGATTTGTTCGCAGTAAAAACTGTACGTTAACAGATCTCCCACTGAATACATTTATATATAATATATGTGCTCGAACTGGCTTCTGCGATGAAGAATCTCAGATGCGGATAAGGAAATTAGTTCCAGTGGGCCCGGGACCCTTGATCGCTCGGTTCCTGCTGAGGTTCCCGCTTCTTCCCCCGGGGCAGCGACTGAACCTCCGATGTAAGCTCTTCCTTCCGACATTAACATGCCCACAGCAGCGCCGAAATTAAGCGAACAATTAATCTTCAACGTCAAAACCGTTAATTGCGTTACATTCTTCGTGAAATGTTTCTCGTACATTTGAATGGGTGAAAACCAGAACGGTGTAGGTGACATTTCATACATTCTGAGAAATCTGTTTATTTAAGTCAATATTACTGTAAAGTCCTGGTGCTTCCATTCACTGTTAAAACCTCGACATACCAATTGTTCATTAAAACCACAAAAATACATTGCCATTGAAATATAACAAAATAAACACGTTTTTTCTCAGAATTTATACAATGTCACTTTATAACTTTCTATTTTTTTTTCGCACTTCTACGTTGAACTTCGTCACTTTGAACACTTTATACGTTCTATTTTTCACCCATTCATTTTGTCCAGATTATTGCGTTTACTGTCAACATTACGTTATATTTCGCAACCGAATGTGATGTCAGAAATATATTTGAGCTGAAAAGGGTTACCGAAAACGAGGGACACTGAAGAAGAGAATAAGGTGAATGAGTTTTGCTTTTTTAATGAACTTTGGTGGGCGGGAGGCTGAGAGAGATGCAGGAGGGTTTGGGAAAATAGGCGTTTGTGTAAGATTGGCCTGTGGCAAAATGCATGACCAGGTGAGTGTGTTGGTGAATGAGGTCGTGCATGGGTAGATAGGACACTGGCTGGTTTGATGGCAAATGTATTTTGTATTAGAGGGAGGTGTAATGGGTGGACGGCATTGAGGGAGGCGAGGTGAGGAGAGGGAAGGAGAGAGGTGACGGAACGGACGGAAGGACGGCGGCGGAACGGACGGACCGGACGGCGTGTGAGCGGGAGTGTGAGCGGCGTGTGTGCGGGCGGGCGTGCGGACAGAGACGTGTGGAGATGTTGTGTGCGGGCGGGCGGTAGAGCCGTGGCGGGGCAGAGGGCTGCGGGTTGACGATGGGGCCGGAGGGCGTTTGGGCGGCTGGTTTGGGCGATTCCTGCGCGCTGAGTGTGTGGGTGGCTGCGTTCGCGTGCGTGCCCGCGCCGGTCGCACACAATGCTGTTCGACAATGGCGATTGTGTGTGCCGCGCAGGGCGGGGCGAAGGCAGTGCCTTTTTTTCGAGCCTTCCGCGACGGCGGAGGCGGTGCCGTTTGTCCCGCGCCGGGAGCCCACGGGAGTTTCGACGTGCGGGCTTTCACGGAATGTCTGTACGTCGCACGCCGACGGCGGGACACCGCAAGACACCAGACGCGCCGAGAAATCTGGAAATCGGGCGGTGAAACTACTTTTGCTTACGAAGACATTTTCGTTTGTTCCTGGACTAATGTGTGTTGAAAATGTCTTAGTTATTTTAAGAAAGACTTGATACTTCTATGCAGTGAGATTCTTTACGTTCTGCAATGAGAGTAACTGGTGAGATTTTGTGAGTATAGCTGTAAAATGAATTCAAGCTACATGTCATAAGAAATATGTACTTCACCGAAACGTCCCAATGAACAAATTCGTTTTAACGACCTACTCTTAAGAAATCAATGTTAATGCATTTAAGAAATTAAATATACCAGAATTTATTCATAAAGATTTTTTGTTGACAGTTGGTAATAACGAAAAATAGTTATAGTTCTTTGTGGTTAAGCAGTAGGACATTTAGGCAATTTACGAAACTTATAACCACAATTTCTTAATATATCTCCCCCAACTAATATTTGTGAGAGTATTTTAATGAGTTTTCTATGTATATTACTAATATAAAAGGCGAAACGATGCTCTTAAAAATGTTTAGTTAGAAATTATGACAAAAATAAGGAACAGTGCACCAATGCAAGTTAACTGTTATGTAAAGGAAGAGTGTGAAAATATGGGGAAAGTATTTCCGGAATAAACCTAACAAAATGTTGCTTTTGTTTCCAGGTAAATGCGCTGCTGTTGTTTTGCTGGAGCATTTTGGAAAATCCTCTGACAACGAGGTTTCCTGGACATGCGCTTGACTGGTATGTTAAGCGTTTTTGTTTACACAATAGGTGAAGGAAACATGATGTTTTGTGCACGCCACAATGTCATGCAACACCATATTTTTTACTTAATTACACTTTAACAAAGATAAATAGATTTTGAAGTTCCAAAAAAGGCTTACGAAACACTACTATTCAATACAAGTCTTATTGAAATATTGTGTTACAAGTAAGTATTAATACTAGTAAACGAATTCTGAAATACTTGAAACTAAACACTGATTGAATCATATATAAATTGATTTTAATTTTTAGAACGTCATTGCATTATTTAATTTCATGAATGAATATAAAACAAGCATTCATTATAAACGATGTTGAATGATTTGAACGTAGATACAAAAAACAAAAGAAAAAACTTTACAACTCGGTTTTCGTATGTAGATATTTGTCCTACTGCACCAATTATTTAATTTCTCCGGCATTGTTTTCTTCCGAATATTGCACTTCTTGAGCCCTCATCACCTCGCACAGAAGCAGTGTACGAAAACGTCATTTAAATGGGGTGCCCTGGAGCCATCGCCGTGGCCAAGCCACCCCTATCGCGTAATTGTCGAGGAAATCGATTTTAATTGCATCCTGAGCGGAAGCGAGGGGATGAAGGAGCGGTACTTAGGACAACCCGCATCCCGCCACCAAGAAGGAAATCTGGTCTCCCCCCTTCTTCTCGTTTGTGGGTTCAATTTCTGAAGGCTTCAAACCGATCCAAATAGCATTACGGTTTCTATTTCAGTGTTTGATAACAAATTGTTTCGATTTTAAATCGATTCAAAACTGTTTCCCTGACTTTTTGTTATATTAATTTCGAAATAAATAATGAAACTGCGAACATTTAGTTTCATTCATGTAAAAACATGAAAGATATGATAGTACTGTAATAGTTGTGTGCCCTTTGAAGAAAAACTGATGGTTTTTCAGTCGGGCTTTAAAACATCAGTTCCCTTACACTTTACATGGAACACGCCACTCTTCCAAAAACCAATAATGTTTCATCCTCAATAACCAATTTTTAAGGCGATCACTTAAGGTTATTTTTATGGCTCTATAGCCCAATATGATCCTGAGCCGTATACCTGCCAATTCGTAGACGCAAGAACATAGTGGTATCGAAAATTCGTCATCGTCGAGACCCGAACCTAGGACCTCCCAGGCCACGAAGCTTCAGGGTACTTCTGCTACTACATACAGTACTGAATAGGAGAGAAGTAGACGGTAGTGATGCGACATCGTTTAATCGATGTTTTTCACTATCGATATTTTTAGTCTAGATTAGTAACCTATAACATTATAATCGTGTGCATTAAAATTTAATTTGACAGTGTTATTTTTTTATCAATTCGCCGAATAAGGGTTCGAAAAGGAGCAGACAATACGGCCATAGCGTCTTTGTTGACCATATCTCTACGTGCGAAATAATATGAAGAAAAATCAAGTACAAGGGCATAGAGGTTATCCCGGGCGAGAGAGTTTGGTCAATGAAGATAGTGTAAACAGCATTCCTATGTTCCAATACATGAATAACATTGTTACTATCAGTTATTATTTCATTTTTTAACTTTTAGAGCATTGCGATAATGGACTTTTTCATTCAGAAACAAAACATCAGAAAAGAACCATCGATGTCAAAAAACATCGATGTTTTGAAAAATCGACATCGACGCCGCACCCCTAGTCGATGGAGGTGCCGGAGAGATTCTTCCTTCGTCGTCATAACCCGGGCAAAGCGGTTCTGACGATGGGGCGAGCGATATGCTCTGGCGCAGAACCGCCGCTAAGAATAACGCCCGATGGGAATCTGCGCCGCCACGGCCTCGGGCGCACGCGAGCGGGGCAAAAGTGCGGCGACGAAGCTGCACCAAGTCCCAAGTCACTCCGCTTCAAACGTTCCACGCATAAGGGCGCCTTCCCACGACGCCACGGCGTTCGCGCTTGCTTCAAGCAGTAGAGCCCTTCTGACGCAGACACCGCCGGAACCACGGCCGCACCCCGCCCGCCGTGGAAGGGGGTGGGGTCTGGAGGGGTAGGTTTCGGCGACCCTCCGGCGACGACGAACAAAGGGACCGCAGCAGGTAGAACGCGTCGGCCGCGGCGCAGTGGGAAGGCTCCGATTTAAAGCTTTGTTCTGCTAGCGGTGGCGCGTGCCCCCTCCTCCGCTTCTCGTAGCTGGAGTTCGGCGTCGGCTGCCGCAGCAGCCGCCACCCGCTGCACGTGGGAAGGCCTCCATTCAAACCAATGCTCTGCTACGCGCTGCGCTGCTGCGAAGCGCGCCGCGGTCGCGCCGTGGGAAGGGGCCCTAAAGGTGCGAGGAGAGGGGGGGATCTGCAGGAGCTGTGGCCCCTCTCCCTCTGCACACTTGTGAAGGGCTCCCCTAGCCGTACGTGATAAAACATTTCTGCAAATCCTTATTTTTCCTCTTTTTAAAGTAAGAATAAGGGACTTTTAAACCGAAACAGTTTCATTGTGTTTATATTATTGCAGTCTTCCAGGGTATCTAAGAAACAATTCACACATTTCATATGACCAAATGTTGCTTTTTTTTGTCAATTTGTTGTATGTTTAAAATACGTAATATAGATAATTCTAATACATTAATCATATATATTTGTTAAATTTATCGGAAAAACACACGTCTCGTTCGTTGCTGGTCTCTGTACCAGCGTATTACCTCAATGTACAATGCAAACATTCACTGAAACTTCCTAGAATTGGAACTAGAAATTAATTCATGGAATCCTATTCACGGAATTGCGTAACATGAAAACGAATATAAATTGAGCATTTCTATGGTAATTTAAACCAACATCCCTCTTTCATAGATTTCCAGTAATTACATTAATATTCAAGGAAATAATAATATGAACCTGACGTTCGCGGGTACGTACAATTTATTGTGAAATGTAAATGAATTTCCCTTTTTTTTTTTTTTTTCAATCGCAGTTTTCACAAACTTAACGTGTAATGTTGTAGTTTAGTCATGATCAATATTAGGGGCTCTCCTGCATTTCTCTCTAGGAATTCGGCAGGGTTCTTAGTTCAGATTCTGAAAAAAAAAATAAAAACATAACAATACAAGTTATTTACAAGTTTTTCTGTATTCTACTCTCAGGTATTTTCAAATCCATTCTATATTTTTCTGTTCTGCAGGTTGCTCATTACTTTAATTATAATCTAGAATTTACATAACATTTTATCATATATTTACAATCCTATTATTCTTTTATTGATTTGACAAGCTGCAAAATTTATTTGACTTGTACTTAAAATTATTTAAAGCTCGAGAGAATATTTATTTTAGATAACATACCCCTTTGATCTTAAATGTTTGGTGACCATTGGTCTGTAAATCAAAGTTAATAAGTGCACACTTTGAATTTTCAATTTCTTTTTCAATCAGGCAATGTAATGCACTCTTGAGAACTCTTGAAATATTCCCTTATTAAAGTTTATTCCCGCAGGGGCCGACTGACCCACCCTGGGTTCCGTAATAAGCGGCGTTTAGGACCGAAGAACTACCATTTCCGCCAGCCCGGCCGCTCCGCCCCAACTGCTCGTGGCACGCCCTTCATGTATTGGGGCCCCGCCCTTTTACTACTGCCGAACACGCTCCAACATGATAGATGTCCAATTAATCTAATGCCATGCGGAATAGATGTGCTTTCTGAATATTCTACCAAGGTTCTGATGCTTTGCTTTAATAACCAGCCATATCAATTTGTCGACCATTTTATGGGATTGGATACACCTCACTAGCGAAAGGATATACAGCTTGAATTGTTTCAGATGAATAAAATATCATACCAGCATGTTTCTCACTTAGTTTCAACTTAGTTACCACTTTCTCATCTTAGTTTCAAATAATTTATCTTCCGTTCTTGCCTCATGAGCGCATATTTCTGAAGAAATGGTTCCTTGTAATTTTCCAATTTACAAGTTTTATTTAAACTTTGTATGCATTTTCAAGACTCGAAGAGCTGATGCGCGTCAGGAATCGCTGTGGAAGTTGTTTGCGTCATTTGCGAAGAGTGAATGCATTGCAGTGCTGATTACCGGGTGGCAAAGTTGGTGCGATTGCTGAACCGCACGCGATACAAATCTGTCTCGTATTACGCATCCCTATTTCATGAATTCTTAAATTTGCGTCTTCGTCGTTTGTGTCCAATCAGAGTAAATGTTTTCTTCGTGAATAATTAGAAGTATTCTCCGCGATTTGACTCACTTTAAGCACACCTTTCTGAATGTTATAGAAGAAGAGAAATCGCCACAAAAGAATGAAGTAATGAAGCGTTTCTCAGCAAAATAACATACGAAAAGTTTGTTCATCTCATTGAGGCGAAGAAGGTGGGGTATTTTTTCTATATAAAATTATTTACCTTCTATTTTATGTCAGAAAAACTTTAAAACGTTTCTGAGACATCGTGGCCGCATATTGGGCCTGGGACGAATGTTACAGACTATCTTTCTGAGATCCTGCTTAGGGCCGAAATGCCCTCGTACTGCAGCATTTCGGCCCTAGAGAAAGTAATAACAAGATAGTCCATGTGACACGGTGACAGTCGTCCGAGGCTTTCAAAGACGAATTCTGAGCGCGGAAACCTGGGACTTCACGAAGTTACCACCCGCTTTACAGCAACGCTATTGCTACTGTACAATATAAGGGCATTTGATCTAAATAATACAAATTCGGATCTAAATCACGTTCCTCTGTACGATTTCGTCGTTGTGAAGATTAATGCTGGAATAAAGTTTCGTGAGAAGACATGAAGAAAAAATATCGGCAAACTGATTTCCATGAATGTAAGATGTCCTTTCTGTAAGACTTTCAATGATGAATGACAATCTGGGCCAAGAGATAGACCTGACTTCTAGGCTGTCCGGGTGACGCCGCGTCGTTGGCAGAGAGGTCGACGTTTCGCCTGTCATATCGCAGGCTTCTTCAGGGTAGTGATACAGTAAAGCTCCGCCTCCGGTGTGATATGTTTTCCAGCCTAGGTGATCGTGATTGCCGGAGAGGTCCCTCTAATTGGCTCGCGGTCTGGGCCAACCCGGGCCTCGCCCCAGCCGTCCTAGAGATCGGACGGTGTTGAACAGCCCCCGCGCAGTCACGAATTGGTGGTAGAATATACTTCCAGGCGTTGTTTAAATTAAGGCCTGCATCCGCGTTGGTGTGCGGCCGCCTACTAATTTCTAATGCCTCTTTGTTGCATCTAGGCTAGTATCGGTTTTCACTGTGCAGAAGCCGGATCTTGCCATTGAATTTGTCATGAACTCGCGCCGCGGAAGCATACGTGTACAAGAGATCGACCGATTGGCGAAGGCCCTGCCTGGCACGGAGCGGGCCGGCGCCGCGCCGTATTCTTCTGCCGGTCGCCATCGACGGACGGAAGAGGCGGGCTGCGCGGCCTCCTGGACTCACGCACCGCGTCGAATACAGGCCGACGGCGGGCAATGGTTCGTAAACGGGCAATCGCTGCACACGGCAGCGGCGCGCGGGGCGGAGGCAAAGGCGGGGGGGCGAGAGTGAGAAGCGAGGTCGCAGGTGGCGGAGGGCAAGCGACGAGGGTGAGGGCGTAGGCGGAGGGCGGGGTGGGGGAAGCGTGGGGATGAGGGCGAAGTGCGGGGGTGAGGGAAGGGGATTGGCGTGGCGGGCACGGTGGCTGGTGGCGGGGGGGGGCGGGTGCTGTGGCGGGGGGCGGTGGCTTGGGCCGGGAGGGCGGGTTAGCTGGGGCGGAGGGGGGGCGGGTGGCTGGGGCGGGTGGCGGTGACTGGGTCGGGGGGGGGGGGGTGCTTGGGGGGCAGCCCGCCTCGGGGCATCGCACGCCGTCTTCCAGAAGGCTCGCTCTTCCCTTGCGGAAGCAAAATCGATAGGCGAGTAGGCAAGTGATGGGAATGTAGCGGGATGTAGACGGTGAATCTGTCTGCGGATGATGATGGTGGTTGGTGGTGCGGCGGTGGAGTTGGCGACTAAGATGAAACTAACGTAAGTGGAATAATAAAGAAATATATGGTTTAATTAGAATAGGAAAGTTAACTTCAGTGATGGAAATTGAAAAATACAGAGGAAATCTGGAAACTTGAAAAAAGACAATATAACACTAAGAGCGGAGAATACAAAACTTGGTGATTGCTAAGATACGAGTATGATTGGGTGGACGATGAGGACACGTAAGGATGGAGGGGCGCCAAGAGCGATAGAACGGCGAGGATCGCGGAAATAGCTAAGGAGGAAAGATTGGATGGAGTTGGCGAGGGCGCCGAAGATGCCGTGTATTGGTGGGCCACTGGTCATGTATAGATGTTTGACAGGTCACGTTCTGACGTGGTCAATTTTATTTTGTGTACCTGCTGAACACTAATGCAAGACGAGTTGCCTACCAATCAGGAGCAGACGCCACACGTGTAATTTCCCTGAATGATATTTCCCATTACATTTAGTAGTATAGTGAGTTATATTTCACCCTAGGGTGTCTCTCGCACCCCAGCCTCCTCATCTCTCTATCGGTGTAGTCTTCACTAGTTAATCCTCTCTTCACCATTACCTAAACCACTCCCTCTCCCCATGTTTCCCTCTAGGTCTTCCTCTTCGTCGATGGATAGCTGGTTGCCACTTTCACAATATTTTCGGCCGACGCTCTTTGTTCATTCTTTGCATGTCCCCTTACCATTTTAGTCTTTTCACTATGGTGTCAATTAAATTAAACTCACTTCCGCTTTACGTTTAATTTCTTCGTTACATGTTATTTGTAAACTAAGATCATATTCGTCCTCCCTACATGCCATAAAACGTTACCTTTATTTTCATACACCTTTACATGTTTCATTAATAGAGCCCGAAAGTTCAGGCATTTATTTTACCTAAAAAAAGGTAGGCGAAGAGGGATTAATTTTTATTAAAATAAGCAAAATGACATTTGATACTGCCTGAAGTAGCAGTGCAAAAAGGAACGTAAATATTGAAAAAACCATAATTTAAAACGAATTACTGTATGACATTAATTAAAATTATTCATAATTTTATTCTAACTTAAAATTTATATTAGCATTTGAAAAGCAAAGAAAGTAAATGATATTTTCTTAATAACCTTTATTTCACCCGGCATGCTGACTACGAATTTTTCACTATCGCCACGAAATACTATTGTGACTCCCTTATGAATTTTAAAATGGCATCAGTGAAAACTTTTATTGCGCTTTTTGATTATTGTGTTCTCGCTGCTCGATACAAAGACGCACACAGCAAAGATAAATCCCCTTAATTCTCTTCGACAGTTGGGTTTTTAAAGGTTCGTCTCAGGTTTTAGGTCGCATTTCTGAATCTCCTACATTTGCCTCCATAATTTACTCAGCTCCTGTGTACTACTACCACCACTTCACATTTTCCGTTAACATGATAATCATATTTACTTATCTTCTTAGTGCTAGAACGATATGTTATTCCAACGATCGAGATTTATCAGATTTAAGAGCTTTTCTCGATAATTCTGAATCTTGGCCGGCGAATGAGATAGTTGGCGCCACATTTTATTATATTAAAACATCAATCACGGCTCAGAGGGAGAAACGATTGTATGTGAAAGCGAGGAATTTGAGAAGTAGTATATACGTGAGTTAGAAGTGCCAAGGATTCACAATATTGTTCATGGGTAGAATCTACAAAGAGGCGGTAAGAAGTCGCCTCTTCTATGAGCTGACAATACGCAAAGGAGTCAGGTTATCAAGAACCTTGTCAAAATCATAATTTCATTTTTATTGGCTTCATTCGTTAAGTTGGTATACTTTTTGGAAGGCCAGATTTCATGGGTAGTACGTAGAAATGACATGCCTTAATTTGATACCCTCTCTTCGGCCCCGGAAAGCGCTTCCTTTCCCTAAGTGTTTTCCCTCGTCGTACTCTAATCGTACGTACGTCGACTTACTGTTTTCCGGAACTTCGATTCGATGGAGAGATTGCACGGGGTGAATACTAGGGGTTCAACAGCTTAGCAATGTAATGAAGACTTAATAACGAATTAAAGGATTCTGCCTTCAAACATTCAAAAATTTAATGTGTAATATTAGTAATAAATTGTGTACTAAATAAAAAAATAAAGTATAGATTACTAGTATCTTTACGATGAAATATATGCGTGACAAATGCCACTGATCAGTGAATCTATTTCAATCGTTTGAACAACGAACTACTCTAGTGCTTTAACGAGCGTCTGCAATGTGATGGCGAAGTATCTTTCCCGAATTGAGACCGGCACCGTAGGGCAACGACCAAACACAATTGCATTTCCCGTGTCTGCGGCGGAGGTGCGCAGCGCTGTCGTCGTCGCCCGCGAGGAGATATCGGCCGGAAGCGGATGTGAAGTGGCGCGTGACAGCGCCCGGGCGCTCCTGACGCGTCACCCCGCGCCCCGACGCTTTTCTCGCAGCCACCTCCTCCTCCTCCTCCATCGGCGCCGGCGCCGCGGGCGGGCGGGAGGGGGGTCGCAGATCGACGCCCGGCGCCGCGTCCGGCGCCCCGCCCCCTCGTGCCACACGCGCGAGAAAGTTGTCGCTCGCTCGCTCGCGCACGCGCCGTCGCCCGCCGTCGCGACGCGTCAGGGACGCCAGAGAGCACGAACGGGCAATCCGTTGGTTGTTAATGGTTCCGGTCCGATCTCACCATCCAGCAGGGGAAGGTCACTGTTACCATTCTCGATAAAAAGATGCACTACACTGACGGGACTAATGACCTTAGCCAGTGCCGCGCGCGGGATCTCTAATCAATCAAACGGACAAGGAGTTCTTCGTCCGCTCAGACAATAGATCACAGCGCTATCCCTGAACAATGTTATTCTGCGATATTTACCTTGTTTGTAGAAACGGTCCTGAACGCGGCAACCCTTTTCTCCGAGCTCGCAGTGATCTGCGAACGCCGCTCTGTGCTGCCTCGAGTGCACTTTGCACAACGACCTGTCAACCATGAAGCTTATGACTAATATTCTTTGTCAAGAAGCCCACACGAAAGTTTTAAATATTTCTCAAACATAGGCTGATTTTTTTTTATTTCAATTTAATATATTATAGCCCAGATGCCTATAAGGGTCCTCACCGTGTCAAGAGGGCTCAGCCGTTTGAGTAGAGACTGAGGTTCTCATACGCAGCACTCGAGTTCGAGTACGAAAACTCAGATATTTGTTATATAGTAAATCTGTTATACTGTAACACCTCCGCACGCACCGCCTCGATTCGACCCACATCTATCACGTTGATGGCTGTGGCAGTATTTATGACGGAACTTACGTATTTCTGTATATTTACATACGGGGTGTAGTACTGTGTATTTACGTCCGGTGTCATTTCACCCTTTCCTATACTTTAACCTGATCCCGTCCAAAGAGCTTACTCCATTATAAATGATTAGTGATTCCGAGCGCGTGTGCTGCTTAAGTCGTTGCGTCGTGTCGGCTGCGTAAGTGTCGTGCACCTTTTTATTGCGGGACGACGCCAACCTACGTCGGCTCACGGGGATTTTCCCCAACCGGGTATCTCCCACTAGTGTAGCACCACCCCAGCCAGGAAAGCTCTAAACTCCCGACCGGGCTACCGGTATGTATGGTAGTGTAGAGAATGAGAATGTGTGTGTAAGGGGCGAGGACATGGAAGAGGAAGGAAAGATAGCGCGCGTTCCGTGGTCCGTTTGTTAGGGTACTTCTCGGCATTCGCCTGATTACCATCGGACAAAACTGCGGAAAACTACTGATCAGAGCAGCCGACCGCTAGGATTCTCCCGCAGACAGCGGCTGATATGACCTGGTTATATGGCTAGTGTCGAAAATCCTGCCACCGAATCGAACCCGTGGACCTCCCGGTCAGAGGCAGTGCAGTGAAATCAGATGATGCCCTTTCCGGTCCCATTAAAAAAAAAGCGCGAGTTTGTCGGAATAAAAAAAGGTTGCCGGTCGGGCCCGTTCGTGTGCGTGGCGAAAGCGACCGGGGCGGGGGCGCGGCGTGGGCGGGTCGGGTGCGACGCGGGGGCGTGGCCGGCGCCGCACGCTCGACTGGCCGCGAGACCCGCCTGCGGCTCGCGCCGGTCGCCTCAGTCGCTGGAGAGCCGGGCCCGGCGCTGGAGGACCGCGCGCTGCTCTAATTGCCGGCCGGCCGCTCGCCGCGCCGCAGGTCGCCGGCCACTCCGCATCCGATTCTGGTCCAGCGGACGCTTCGCTCGCCTGGAGATACGTTGCTGGCTGAACAAGAAGTAAGGGCGCCCGGGTTTTCTTTTTGCAGAGCTCTCACAACCTGTTTCTCTGAAATTGGTAGCGTCTCTCCTAATTTCTTGTTTTATGATAAGTGGGTACTTTCCCTTTCATTAGCCAGTATTTTATATTTACTACGTCCGCTTAACAATAGATATAACATTTAGAAAAAAAGAATATACCGATAATCCTTACACAGAAAGTAAAACTCGATTATAATTTGATATAATTTATCGATATTTCGTTAATCCATTTTTTTCTATTTTTGAATATTTTTACAACATACTTATAAAGAATCTGTTTTCTGTAGGAACAGTAAGTTTCAATAAATTTGATAATTTATATCACTACAATTGAGTAACGTTAGCGTACTAAAGTTTTATTATTATTTTATTATTATTATTATTATTATTATTATTATTATTATTATAAATGCATCCCCGTATTTTTGATGCAATGTGTTCATTGTAGTGATGACAAACTTTCAGTGAGTGATCTTCTCAAAGTTTGCCTAGCAAGACTAGGACTTGCTTGCTCGAAGCGTAAAAAAATTCTCTTTGAACTCCACGCATTACCTGCAAAATGACGATTAACGCAGATGCCTAGCTAACTTCAGTTGAACACTTCGGACAAACTAAACGAAAAACTTTTTACTTCAATTCATTCTTACTTTGTTTTATCTTAAATATAAATAAATTCTATGTCCAGAATGGATGGCTTGGAATTTTACAGTATACTTTTAATTAAGAACGGTACGTATTTTCTACATATTAGATTAGACTGAAACAATTTCGGTACTAAGATATGAATTTTCTGAAAAAAAATGTTTTGAAAATAAGACTCATTTCTGATTGAGGATGCGACGCTTTGGCTTAAAACAAGTTTAGATTTTATTTCTTCACTCAGGAAAACTTATGTTTTTAGTGAAGACATCAGTCAGTAATTACATCATGAATGAGACATGAAATGCGCAACACATCACACGTTTGTGTATATTGTCACTTCGTATCCTCAGACGTATACTTATCATAAGGAGTGAAAGAAAGATTCTTCCTGAATTATATCAACGGTGACTAGACGGTGGCTGACGAGCCGCTTCTGGCTCTTTCAAAATTCGAGATTGACTGAAAATTAAATAAGTATGGGTTGCAGGGTCGTACTTCCGCGATACATTAGCGTTCTACAGTTTTGCCCTTCGTCGATAGGAATATGATCTAATCAAACGATTTTAACCGATTTACATTGAACTGAACTTTTATGGATCCTTACCTAGCCAACTATGAGAATTCAAGTAGTTACGTAACACCCAAAATTGACCGATCTTAGAAGTTAAGAAGTTCGTGTTAATAAAACCATTTGTTTTTTAAATGTGTTGTAGTGTTCAGTAATAATGCGTTAATATTTTATTTTGTGAATCAATACAGTTATTCCTATTCAGCTATTAGCATGTTTTAAATATTACATTCTTAAAATGTGTACATAACCTTTAAAAAATAAATGCGGCTTTTGCTTCACTTCTCCATTATCATTCTGTTTACAACGTTCTAGCTGACCACTTCTGAACAACATGCAGAGGAAAAGGTCATTTCGAGAAAATCATGAATGTAAATTTTATTTTTCTGTAACGTAATGGAAATTCCTGATCTTCAAGGAAGTGTCCCCTTGCACGAGTTGGGAAATGTATTTGTAATATTCACAACACTTTGAACTCGAAGTTGTAACAAAGTAAACATAATTGTAAATGAGTTTACTTGTCAACTTGTTTTATGTATATATTCTTTCTTTACAAATTGAAATGTTTCGTTTCACTTGAAGATAACCAAGCCATTTGGCTATATCAATTAACATGTTTATCAAGTATAAAAAACAATGTCATAATTGTAAATTTTGCGATATTGACACAGATATGAAACATATACTTTTTCCGCATTCTTAGTTCTTGAAGAAAGGAACATACTGATACGAGAATTCTTAATACTATTTGTAAAGATGCTTTCAAAACTGCACGATATTTGCTGCGGTCAACATTGGCGATTCTAACAGCGAAATTGGACATCGAATTCAAAGAACGATCCATGGCACAGAAAACTATTTCAGAACGTATCTGTAAATTCTGGGCGCTGTTTGATGTTTGAATGTCAGGCCAGACTTTTGTGTAAGAAGCTCAGTGGCCAATTGAATGAAGAAAAAAATTATACTTAGGTTTAAATTTAAGTGAATGAAGTTATGATTTAAACTTTACGATATACAATATATGCCTTCCTTCATATTGACAAATTATAATAGATTATCGCCACATGTTAATTTAATATATCCTATGAAAATAATTTATGATCCTAATGTTTTTCTATAGATGGAAAAATTATTTACGAATCTTTTATTTACATAAAATACCCAATTCCATAAAATAAAAATATCCATTACAAAAAGGTTTGTTATCAAAATGATTATATTGACTCGTGAAATTAAAACCAATAGTGTTTAACTATAAACACGAAATACCCCAATCAGAGCGATGTATCTCAAAAATATTATGGCATTTTCTATCCGATTTTTCTTACCGCTTCTACCTACAAGCCAATCGTAAACAGTGACTCAGCAATCTTAGGAATCTACATCGATCACTAAGTCGTCATCCAATACACAGTGTATATACTTTAACATAACCTATGATTTTAACGTACGCTTTCAGTTATTTCCAATATTTGGCTAACTTTGGAACTCTGTTATACATAATTTAACTCGTAGAATAGGCCTATTAAATACCACTAGTGCTTTGAAATGTCTCAGATAAATCTCCTCGCTTCGCGAGTCGGGAATGTATCGACAATTTCCTAACCACCTGTGATAATTTTGATACTTTTCTTACGCTTATTATCTCAGTAATTGAGCTTGAATTTGTTTGACACGAAGGCTACCCAGATATAACCATCTGGATTAACGTTTTTGTTTGAGCTTTGATAACTCATCAGAAAAATATTTTTTAAAAACAACGTCTTTCCTAATATCGCTAAAGGGAGGTTTAAGTTATGGATCGCAACAAATCCTCGTCACATTAATCTCGTTGACGACCACGCAGTGCTGCTCGCGCGTAAATTATAGATCAGTCCTTGGCCAGCTCCTGCCAAAACGCGGCCATAACAGAGCAAGGAATGAAAGAGCGTAGCAGTTCGCAGCGCGCCCGTGAATAACAACTCTGAGGCGCCGCTCAGACAAATCACCACAGGGCGGATATTAATGGGATGCTGTTTTCAACATACAACAAAGAACCAAGGGTGGAGTTTTAGGGTAGACAGAGGATGCCAGATCTCCCCCGTTGTGAGACCTACCAAAGATGTACCCAAATTTACAACAAACGTTTTTTAATCTATTTTGTTTCTGACATAAAATAATAATAATAATAATAATAATAATAATAATAATAATAATAATAATAATAATAATGATAATGATAATGATAATAAACATGGGCACTCCCTCCCTTTTACAGGTCAGGGTGTCAGCTCCCTCATTGCTTTGTTCCGTAGTCCGTAGCCACGCAGGTCGATAACGGCCAGTCTGCGTCTCACTTCAGGGGAAGGGATGACTGACGGGAATGGAAAGAGTTTAAAGGTGATGCGTGGTGGTTGGGAGTGTCCTATCATGCCACAACACACAATCCAAAATGCATGCCAAGGTGGAATTCAAACCCCTGACTCTTCGAGCCGAGAAATGTATCTTTACAATCTTAAACCATCTTAACGATCTGTAATCCAGGTTGAATGATTGATTTTTCCGGGCACGTCACCTGCTACGGTCGTTAGTCCCGTTAGGTGGCGGATTTCCTCCGACGGTGGAGGGTGAAATCCCGCGCCGACCTACAGGTCGCATTGCAGCCTCCAGATATCTCCCCCAGGGGGCGCCGCCCTAGTCGGGTCAACCCCTAATCTCCCGACTAGCCTCCCGTAATGTGTGGTATTGTAGTGCGTAGAAGTGTGAAAGGGAGAGGATATATCAAGATCACGAGTGGCCTGTTTGTTAGACTATTCCTCCGGCATTCGCCTGGCATTGATTAAACAAAACACGGAAAATTATTGATCATAGTCACCGGCTTCTGGAATTCTCCTCCAAACAGCGTCTGAACTTGACCTATCTCTCTACGTGCAGATGAAAATCTTGCCGCTCTCCGGTCTCGTAGTCAGAGTTCCTGGAGAAACAACGGCAATACTGCCTCTTAGCTAAAGTCAGTCGGTCGACGCCGGCCGGCTTTGCCAAAGTGACCGCCAACATATTAAGAAACGTATGCGGAAAAAGTGCTTCTCAGCGGGCAGACGCGCATCTCGTATCATTGGAGACGAAGAAGCGCCAGCGATGTGCCGCTTGGCTCGAGAAGCATCGCTCGCAGCGCCGACGCCCCTTGGTGAAAGACTATTATGGAGCTGCGTCTACATGCCAAGGCTCACGATGTATAGCAGAAACACTGGAACACAGACTACTGGGTATGCAACCAACGCAATTATTCTTGGAGCGTTTTTGTTTGTAGCCGTTATTTGAGAAGCTTTAACGATGTACAAGACACAAGTATTTGTAATGTATTGTGTTGGAAGAGATAAAATGCTCGCACGTAAATTTAGCATTATAATGTAGCACTAATTGTTGTAGCTCATTTTATCTAGGTGTTTGAAACGAAATATTTCTAAAATATAGCTAAGTTGTAGTTATTTGCTTTCTGCGAAATTTCAATGGATACGGATTTATTGCAGTAATTAAAATTCGTCAGAGTGTCTGTGACTCCAGATGTGGGTGTTCCACGTAGGAGTGTTGAAATGACAAAATCGTACGAACGTGATGCACAAAGAGAGAAAATAATGACCGTATATTTCATCATATGAGAAATCAATCAATTTCATAAATAAATGAGAGAGAAATTAGAGAAACATTATTTTATTTTCTTCTCTATACTTCAGTATGTGATAGAGCTAAAGACCATTTCCCTGGATCAAGACTAATTGGTTGACTGATTAATTCTGGCTTCAAGGCGCTTTAACTGATATGATTTTTGGCGCAAAGGAATAAGAATTGAAGGAAATGTGAAGATAACATCGCCGGCTGTTCGTCGCCTGTTGTGTATGATGCTTCCGTGGTATTCGTGTGCCAATGAGCAGAGAAAATACTGATCAAATCATCCAGCCCATGAATTCACCTGAGCATCAGGTGGCGCAAACGTCCGATGCTCAACTCGTCATGTAAATTACCGTCCTCGCGACGTGTCTCCGAATTGAATTGAATTGAATTGAATTTGCCTTATTTTACGTTTTGCCTAATCACCGGTAGGTTCGACCGTAAGCTAGAGGTCTCGGGCGACACTAGCTAGAGGGCTCGAGCGAATTCAGTCTCTGCCAAAATGAGAATTCTAGCGTTTGGCTGTTCTAATCGTTAGTGTCGTGAGTTCCCCGTCATATCTCAGCATGTAACTTTTACTACACTAACGTCCATCACAGTAGACGCGGCTGGAACCACAAAATAATCAATCATCCGTAATCTGGTCAATCCTATCACCACTTTCACCTTCTGCTTTCATTACGAATAGATCCAAACTCGTGGTGGCACGCCTGCCGATTGCAAGGATATTTAACTTAGGAGAATGGTCCAGGAATTATTAAAAACAATCATTTTTTCTTTTCAGATTTATTAATATGACTTTGTTACAGCCAACGTTTTGTGACCTTTTTCAGCCTCATTATCAAGCTAAAATAATTGGAAATGGAAATACTTCAAGTTAAAATATATAAAAATGGGATAACCTATTTTCATTTATTTTAGCCTTGATAGTGAGACCGACTCAAAACGTTGGCTGCAACAATCATATTCATAAATCTGAGAAGAAAAAACGGAATGTCTTTAATTATTCCTAAACCATTTCCCTAAGTGAAATTCTAAATGGAGCCTAGGAAATCAACTTGTAAGGGTATTGTTCGTTTTCTGGCACCGCCCTGCGGGGGGGAACCTGCTGACCCTATTCCTCGCCGACGCGTCGGGGCGTCAACGCGGCTTCTTCCGTCGGCGGGCAGAGGCCGACAAGTGCACGGCGAAACCGTCATCGCCGAGGCCCTCAAGAAACAGCGGCGTCGCGCCCGCCGCCCCCGGCCTTCCGACTTGGTTCAGCCGCCGCCGCCAACGCGAAAAACTCGAACGCACCGCAGCGCTGCGACGCGAAGAAAGTTCTTTGGACGGGATCCGGGGGCCGGGAGGAGGAGGATCGCCGGCTGCCACACGAAGCGCGAACGATCTCCATTGGCTGGGCGTGTCAGCTGATCGGGGAGCGCTGTCATTCCAAAAAGAATGTTTTCGATACGGGCTTGAGTGAGTGATCCATATTTTTTTGAACTCGTTTATTCCCCGTTTGGGCTTCAACAGAAGAGAAGAAGGCATTGATACCGACGAACTGATAATTCGAAGGAAGTGAAATTATTACAAGCTTGTCGAGTTAATGATAAAAAGTTTAAATATATATTTCGGATAGTCACATAGTATTGAAGAATGTGGCACGTAAATGAATTATAGAAATCATAGAATTAGTGAAGCTAAAATTACACACATTAATTTCTCGCATTGGTTTTAACTTTTACAATTTTCTCAAATTGAATGAGTTAAAGTGAAGTGAAATCTGAGTCATTTTTCAGTCATGGCGCTTTTATGAAAATATTTTTAATTTCTTATACTTCATGCAAAGTTGCTCTTTTTCATATGGGAACTACTTATATTTTTGAAAAATTGTACACTTTCGCTACAATAAAGGCACAAAAATTGTGCCTTTATTCACATATTTATCTTTGAAAAAAGATTTCATTCAGAAAAATATACATCTACATTCAATTCTGTAGTGGTAGGATTTCAAACAGACGAACGGACGGGCAAACAGACAGACTGGACAGAAAGGCGGACAGACTGGACAGAAAGGCGGACAGACTCAACATTTTTACAAAACATAACAAATATTGAATTATTAACCACAATAAGTTGTTCACAATACTTTTAACTATTTTGTCAAACCCAGTAAATTAGGGAATTTGTTCAACGACATTTGATGTCGTTGAGGTCAATCTGTAAATACTTCAACTAAATTCATTTGTTAGTGGTAATCACTAATTTTATCCTTTAATTATCTTTGTTTACTAAAATATCAAGTGTGAATATAAAAGAGTTAAATGGAAAAGGGGTCCTGACCTAGAAATGAAGTTGCCTCCCATGCGGTTTTCGGCTGCGTACGCCGGTTAAGAAGTTACAAATCGGCAGCGCGGAGTGCGAAACCCCTGCGAGGCGAGGAGCAAAACGCCTGCGGGGGAGCTGCTGGTGACCGCGGGGCCGCGCTCGACCGCGACCTCTGCCCTCGAAAGCGGCGGAGCGCGGCTGCGGTGGAGCACAGCTTCCTCCGCAGGCGCCCTCTCCTCTGCGCCGTCGCTCCATCGCTTCACGTGCTCTTCATGTCTTACGGCACCGCGACCACAACTTATCTGGGAATAATAATAAAATAATAATAATTATTATCATTATTATCATCATTATTATTATTACTATAATTTATCACTCTTGTACTTCTCAAAAATGTCGGAGCATTCCTGCTCAACACACTACTTGTCTTCAAAAATATGGAGTTGCTACCATGAAGAGCTTCCTCACACAGAGTTCTAAGCAACTTTTGTGTAGTCATTCATTCATGATTGTTTTGGTGACGTATTTGCTTCGCTGGACCTTCATCCACCACATTCAAGGCCCTCCCCAAAAATACATATTTTTATTATTATTATTATTATTATTATTATTATTTAGTTTTCAGTAACTGGTAGTGAGTTACTTTCGTCTATTCTCCGTTTATCCATCTCATCTTTTCACTTCTGTCTCCACCCTTGCATCTCTCCACATCTCATTATACCATCTCCTCTCCTCTCCTTTCCTTTCCTACATCCTCATTTTACACCATCCCCAGCCCTTTACCACCTTCCTACCTTCTACTTCTTCCACCATTTTGCATAATCCACAATTCTCTATCATCCATCAACCTTCATCTTCTGCCAAGGATCGATCTCCATTCTCCGCCCATCAATCACTCCCACTTCTTTGAGCTCTAGGCCAAACTCTACCCCGTTCCTCAGCCTCCTCCGCGTGCTGCTTCCTCCTCCAGGAGCAAGAGTTTTCATGACCTCCAGCGCGAGAACCGCCGCCACCGCCGCCGCGGTGACTTCCTCCGCACTGTTGCGCTGGAAGACGACGGGCGGGCAGCGCCCTCTTTTTATGGCGACGCGCGGAAGGAGAAATGGGCCACGGAGCGCGCGGAGAAACCTCAGGAGATGCTCGGGCGGAGGGGCCGAAAGCAAAGGGCACGTGGCCTCTTGGGACAGTGAGAGTGAGTGAGTAGGTGTGAGAGGAAGGGGGTGTGTGTGAGAGGGAGGGAGTGTGTGTGTGAGAGAGGGAGAGTGTGAGAGAATGTGTGCGTGTGTGTCCATCTCTCTCTCCGGTGTGCTACAGCCCTGATTCAGTTTTAACCATACATCCGGCGTCCTTGCAGTTTTGATTTTAATTCTGAACTCGAAGATTTACTTTAAAAACGTATTCTTAAATAAGCGCAAAACTATGGGTTTTGAGGCAATTATACCACAAAAATATTCGAGAGCCATATTTGTGGGGATTGCAGAAGTGCACCATGAATGATAATTTATCTCTACATCTCAAAACGGTGCATCTCTTGGTCTATGAGAGTAAATTATTTTATTTCGTATTAACTAATTAATCCCTCAAAAGTTTATGAATAAGGAACAAGCCTAACCTCAGAAGGTAAACGATGTTAAAGCCGCACGAACCTCCACGATTCTTAAAAAAAACAGCACTCTCGTGTGATTTGGAATGATTAAAAGGAATAACTTCCAGGTTTTGTGGCTCAAGACCACAATGATAAGTAAATATGAAGTAATAAGTTTGATTGTGAGGCTCCTGATATTATAAATAATTACCCATTAAAACGGGAAGTCTTTCTACAAGTATAATTATAATGAATAAAATATTGTATGATTTTCAAAGCTCAAAGTTGGTTGTTGGGTTATCGTATACTAAAACCACGTTTTTGCCCGTTTCCAACATATGTATGCATTGTTACATGCATTTTCCTTTTTGTGTACATTTGTTTTCTCCATTTATTCTGAACTCACCCAAAAAAATCTTCGTATTTCTGCCAAGGTTTTCTACCATCCAATAAATTCTTCTTGCAGAGCCTCCTGTCAACTGCCAGAAAGTTTCTATTCATTTTCTGAAAGTAAGTTTTTCAAAGTTTTCCTCTTGGAATGCTTTCTGCGATGAAGTATTTGTGAAGAGAAGTCCATGAAATGTTTTCCTTGCATAACTACAGATCATTATTATATTAACATTTCTCCGACTGCGAAGTGCCGTCATTTATAAAAGGGTGAATAGGACAATACGACAGATGCTCGTCAATGAGAGATGATCATTGTACAGACAAATATCAAATTATTAGATTTTCAAAGTGTGTTAGATTTATAAAGGGTAACTTCAATAAATTTTGTGGTTACATAATTTTCTGCTTCTCTTCACGTCAAGACTTGGGTTTGGAAGATTGTGTATTCTCTAGGTCAAAATCCCTTAAACATGATTTAAAAGTGAATATAATATAGCCTATCATAAGACTATTGGTAAAGCAGCATCCTCACTTAAAAAAGTTAAACATTTTTAGAAGTGAATCCAGGAATTAGGTCAAAATGACTTGGAAGCTTCAATAATAATTATCATAGTAATGGACGTTAATACGACTGATTATATAAATTATGACGGTTCTAATTAAGGATACAGATACTTCTAATCTAACAAAATTTTTATTGCTTTCGTTTTCAATATAGTGGCAGCTACGTACGGCGATTTTTCTGGCATTCCACGATTACAAATATTATCTTACAACACGCTGAGGATTTCTGGTGAGCATTACTATTGTCCACTATAAAGGGACCTTTTCATTGACCATTGATCAACTTCCAATTCGTCGATTTGAACCATATTTACAGTTTTCTCCATCACACTACCACTTGCACCTGTTTGTCTCGTAATGAAAGTGATAAAATAGTAGAATATTTATAACCATGAAGGTTGCCAGAAATTATTAAGCAGCAGTTGTGGAATTTAAAGCAATGAAAAGTGAAAGCTTTCAGAAAACATACCTGGAAGTTGCTTTGTGCACAAATTATTTACTGGATGGCTGGATGATCAATTCTGCTTATAAAGATCGTCCACCACGATGAAAATCCACTTCGTCCCTTTTGAACTATCATCACTTCCTACAGATGTGCCTTCTCGCAGTGACAATACCTCCTTGGCCAAGGTTAAACGTTTGAGTATCAACCACTTCCGTTCTCATCACGATGTTTATTCAAGGCAGCTTTTGTCACGCGAGGGCATTGAAGAGACGTTTTCATTTTAATATATTTCCTGAGAATTTGTTCGTCTGAATTACATTACGTTCGTCTCAAAATGGCGTAGAGGCACCAAAATTTGAATACAACTCTGAGTTGAAATTAAAATACAAAGCAATTAAAATGCAATTTAAAGCATTCTCTCAGAATTAATTTGCTTCATCTTTTCTACTAAAGGAGACTGCGTCAATGCCACGATCATCCTGCCCACTTCTAGCATTTTCTCACCCATATATTGCCACCTCTACTAGAACTGCCACCGCCATAGCCACTGATACCAATATTATATTCAGTCATATGATAAGTATAACCCGAAGAATATATTCAGAAACTAAAATATGTATAGGCAATTAAACAACGGAACACTTGATTGAATTCGCTATCAAATGTCAAAGGGATGTCCTATGTTTCCAACTATTTTTAATATACACTATATACGCGACATAAAAGGGTGGCAATACAATATAACGTACTATTTTCAAATGAATAACAAACTTTTAAGTACAATTTTATTCACTGATGACGACAATATTTTTAGCAGCTCTGTCTCCAAATAGCTGCCATCAACTTCACACAATAGGCAGAAATTATATTCTACAAATTTCGTTTTAGAAAGCCATGGGTAAAAAGCCAGGGTAAAATCATTTAAGGCTTAAATCAGTAATTGATGGTAACGGTGTTGAATAAGTAAAGAACAACTACCACGGTTGCAATTTTTTGTACTGACAAAAAATTATATTAATATAAAAATACAGAAATTTCAGAAACTATGCGGAACTATACGAAAAGCACAAACAGAAACTCGACTCAAATTTTATAAAACAATGGCAGTACCAATAATAAGATACCATAATTAAAATACTATATATGTGAATTTTGGGTCCTCAATAGAGCTAATAAGAGAAAAATAGAAGCGGCGGAAATGAATTTTTTAGACGTTTAGAGGGCTATTCAATAATGGACCATAAACGATACTCGGACATCAGAGATGAATTAGAATGAGATCTTCAACAGAAGAAATATACGTATTAAGAAAGAATTGGAATGGTCATTGAATAAGGAGTTTATCCACGCCATTGCGGACAACACTCGATCTTCTGTGCAGATGCACTAAAGTGATTCGGAACTTAAAACTGCGATCGAAGATCGATACTTAATGTTCGAGGATACACAAACTTCCTAATGAGAATTCCAAAAATAATATCGAATGCCGAAAATCATCTGCAATTACGACTCGAACGGGGTTTAACTCGTGATAATGAAGTTGATTATATTCATACA
>BOPP01000025.1:4751384-4770145 GCA_017312745.1 Gryllus bimaculatus
ATCCTTGGTGGGCGTGCTTTCCCTGACTGGTATGTTAAATATTTTGTTAATTATGCAGTAACATGGGCAAAGGGAACGAAACGCTTCGTACTTGTCGTACGTGGTCATTGAAGGTTATAGAGCTAGGATTTAAATTAAATTATAAGTCACGGAGGTAACCGTGATGTGGAATGTTCAGAAAAAAGAAGTGTCCAGGATTTGTGATTTTTTAATACGCTCAATTATATGTTGTAAGGTCTGTATCGATATCTGTAAACATGGGAACACAAACTAAAAAGCAATATACAGTAGAACCCCGGTAATCCGAACTAGTTAGGAGTGTGGTCTGTTCGGATTCGGAAATGTTCGGATTGTCCGAAAAAATGTACCGTACGTAGACATATACATCTAATGGATTGCCAGACTATGCAACGTAGGGTGCGATGTGAGAAAATGGCAACGAAATTGGCATCGTAGCGATCACAGCGCATCATCTAGGAAATTCAGTTACCTACGGCAAAAGAAGATTACCGATTTTGTAAGTCCCGCTAAGTGGAAATGACTGCTATATAAACATATGATATACACCGTAGTTTCCAGTGCAATAAGCGTTTCATTGCGACAACTTGTGTTTCAAAAATTAGTTGTTCAGTTGTACAGTAATTATAAAACCCTATCTTTACACTACAAGTAGACATTTTATTTATTTTGTTAATTTCCCCTATCCTGAGTTGTGTTTCTGATTATCCGAAATTTCGAATTTGCGAGGTTCGGATTCGAGAGATTCTACTTTTCTCAAATTCAGAGTTCCTATATTGATCACTCGACACGGAGTTTGTTAACCAGGTCTGCGACAGGTTGCCTCATGATTCGTCCTTCTCCCCTCTCTCATTCTACCATTGGTCCGTATGTTTCTTGGCATAATCATTTTCATCGATTTATCTTTTTATATATAGTCTATAAACAAGTTACTAGGTATTGAAAAACGGGTGCTTACATCAATGTTTAAATCGAAGCTAAACTTAAGGCTTTAATTTTCATTTACTCCAGAAAATTATAAAAATCTTCTAACACGTACAAGTATCTAATGAATGCCGTTACCGTAACAGTTATCTATTGGAGAATATGACGTTCATTGCTATGGTTTTAGTTGCCTCTGGTTTACATATAATTCATCTTTGGGATCAAAAATATTTTCCTGATCTACTTTCATCATTAATCGTAAATCCGTTCTGGGAATCGATTAATTTTCGTATAACTAATCTCACAGAATCTTTAGCAAAGTGGCAGGAATGAGCGTTTCCCTGAATAATTAATTAAGATCCGGAAATTGATGATCCTTGGGCGCACCAAAACTACATTTTCGTAATTAATTCATACATTGAAGGAATATCATTCTTAGTAACTACTTTTTAGATATTGCATTTGTTTGCAGACTCTGCTATTGAATTTCTAAATTGTTCCGTAGCACGTGTTTACATGTTCGTCTGTTATTTTCATCCCTATCAATCAAAGTCGCTTACAACGAGAATGTTTTGATGGGAATAATAAATTGCTGCCGTAAAATTGGAAACTTACAAGGAGAAGAGATATGGGGTCAAGAGAATGGAAACTTCTGTTGCAGCATACACGCTTTGTGAGATTGACTAAAATGTTTTGAATATTACGTATTCGGAACAACATATTTTTCGGTCTGTGACACGTAGGTAGGTCACGCCAAGCAAATAGAGAGCGAAGTTAACAGCGAAAACTAATATGTATAATGGAAACTGAATATGTGGTCTTTGACAATCGATATAACAGAAGCAAGAATTGCGTGTTTCTGAACGACGTTAATGCTACAAAATCCATAAAAAATTTAAATGAGCGTGTTATGCACTTACCAACGAAATATTAAAAAGGTAGAGAAGATAGTCAAATTCAACAAAATGCCCTGTACAAACATTAATTATATTTAGTCCACACACTCGCACAGACAAATTTTCAACTCAATTTTAAGAACAGTGTTTTTATAGTTCCGTAATATGACTTTCTGACCTAACAAAGCTCTTTGGCCGAATAGAGATTTGGTTTCTGGATCCTATTACGCGTATCAATAGTGATTTTTTAACGCATAACTATTTTATAACATTGTAGAATTCATTCACAGCCTGCGTTTATTTTTCCAATTACGATCGAATGCCAGACCAAACTATTCAGATAGCAGATTTTATTCTGGATAAAGGCTTACACAATTCTATCATTGTTTACGCATTTCTATCATTGTTATCACTTGTTTTTACTTTGAAAACTGGCAAGTGACAAACTAGTCATGCTAAGTGGTTGGGACAATTTCGTATATTCACGCAGATCCGCAGACCAGCGATGGTTTTAAAGAAGGAAGATGACCAGATTGTAATGTGAAAATAGATTGAAATGTGTGTATAGTTTGGTTAAGTTAATTGTGTGTGCATTTGTGTAATAAAAGTCCACGTTGACACAGTAATCTGAATACCTGTTTGGGCGGGTTTTCACTAACGGTTTGATTGCTGTTGGCTGCGATATTCTCAGGGTATTATTTTTAGTATTTCTGATAATAAAAAAATTCAGAAAACGTACGTTTTCATTGCATATGTGCATTTTTAATGATCAGCCGTATATTTGCAGTATGTTTCGAAAGGAAATGGTGTTTAAAGTGTACCATAGAAAGAAAAAAAACTTGAGGCGTAGTGGGAGAGTCTCACACAATCTTTTCAACTTCTCTTCACCCGACTGACCGTCAATGAGTTGGCAAGCTGGTGGCGGGTACGACGAGGCCTAAGCATACAGTGGTTCACATATTCCATGCAATTATATTAAACCTGTGAAGGAATCTTGCTCCCAGATCATCAACTGTCACCGATACCGAACGCGTGGCTACACCACATTGAACGACAGAGCGTTAAGGCCGTTAAGTAAGATAAGGCTGGCTACCAGGCGTCAGTCGCTTGGTTATGGAAGGGACTCAGCTGTCAATAAAAAAATGTAAATCGTGCACAGTTTTCTGGGCGATTCAGCTATAGAAATTTTCAAAGAAAGCCTACAAGAAATGACAATGGAAAATCTGAACAATCGTCTTCTGAAAAAAGCTGTCATTCGCCCGGCGGGATCGCGTTTCCGGGCGGAACCCGGGGTTTCCCTAAGCGCCACTTGGAGCAGCGTCCTATGATAAAAATACAGCGGGGCGGGCGGCGTCTACCTTTAGTTCCGTGGGCGTGTTTATAAACAGAGCGTCGTCGGCCACGTGCCGACAAGAGGGAGTACCCAATCCCCCCACCACCACCACCACCAATGCCAGACAGCGTGCAGGCGGTGGAGGCGGTGTGCGTGGCAGTGATGGTGTAGATGGTGGAGGTAGCAGCTAAGAGTACGGAAGTAATGGGGTGTGAGAAAGCGGTGGAGGCAGGGGAGGCGTATAAGGGGGGTGCGCGGAAGGCACAGAAGGTACTGGAAGCGGCGGTAGAGGAGGAGGTGAGGGGGAGGAAGCAAAGAGACACACGGAGGGGGTGGAGACTGCGGCGAAGTTGGAGGCGGCAACGGCGGCAGTTCAGCAAGGACACAGGCGTCTCTTTTGGGTTGGAGGCGAAGCAACAGCCGGTGAATGACGTGGAGGAGATGGATTAATTGAATAGTGATTCCGGTCGCGCCAACCGCAATGGTCATTAGTCCCGTAAGAGTAGTGAACGTTTTTCTCGCGAGAGGTGGGGGTGATCTTTCTCGAAATCTGGTGCCAACTTACAAGTCAGCTTGTGGGATTCCCCCAACCAGGTATCACCCTTTGGCGGAGCACTACCCCAGACGGGACAAGCTCTGAGCTCCCAAATGGTCTCGCGACATGAGTGGTTGTGAAGGGCGTGTGTGTGTGAGTGTGTGTGTGTGTGTGTGTGTCTTGTGTAAGGGGTTAGCATAGGACATGGACGGGGAAGGAAAGATCAGACGCCATCCGTGGCCAGTTTGTTTGGGTACTGCTCCGACATTCGACTGGTATTGACCGGAGAAACCACTGAAATATAGCGATCAGAGCAGCCGGCCGCTAGAATTTTTCTCTAGGCCGCAAATCTATCGTTTGTCGAAAATCTTGCCACAGACGGAACTCGAATCCTACGACCTCCCTGTCAGAGGCATTGCAGGGACATTAATTGATGCCCTGAGCAACTGAAGCGGAAGGAGGAGGTCGGGAGGGAGTGCAAGCAGCAAGAATGAAGGCAATGGTGGGGGCAGGGCGAGTGAAGGCGATGTGGGAGTTGAAGGAGCAGGATACGAGAGGCGGAGATGGCAGAAGCGAGACGGCGCGGGTAGGAGAAGAGTACGTGACGCGGACGACTGTGCAGGAAAGGGTGCAGACGGCGGGTGCGGTAGACTTCCCTTTTGTCTTGTCTGCGGCGGTGGAGGTGGTGGAGGCGCAGATGTCGATTTAGACGCGCCTCGCCGTCTCGTGCCGCGCCGCCCCGGCTGCGAGAGGCGGCGTTTCTTTGAATAGCGCGCCATGTGTTGGGAGTTAAAAGAGGCGAATGCAGAGAAACATTAAAAGTGGAAAGTAATGATCTGAAAAGAGATATTTAAAAGACTTCCGCCGAACTCTCGTTAAATTAGTTTTTTTATTAAGATTCCCTAATGAAAACAATGTGAGAAGCCATTACTATGTAAAATAGAGTATTCGATGGTAGAGTCTGAAACATTTTGAATCATTAGAAGGGACTACGAGAGGAGATCTGATATCATTTTCTGTTAAATCCAGTATCATTCGAAGCAACATTAGCTGTTAAATGCTAGGGATAGGAACAAAATATTTGCCAACACTGTGTTGTTCTTATATTAAAGTATATTGCTCCAAAGAAATTCAGCTTGTTGTAAACTTAGTAAGCATCTCTCGGCTGAATTCAAAGACACCATACTTTAAAGAAATTTGACGTTAAAGGCACAACCATCGCGTATGAAATATTGTATTATTCTATTTCGTGGCTAATATTAACCGGGAAGCAGTAGTATTATACGCGCACATTTTCTTGCACCCTGCAATATCTACTCCCACTCCTTTGCCAGCATTGGTTGAAGTAGGAATAAATTATAGCATCAAGAGTTGTAGACATAACCAGAAAACTTCGCTCCATTGTTACAGGAATTTTTCTACCAATAGCGAACGCCAAATTTGACATAAAATTCCTTTTATCAAAATAACCAAACTCCCCACTTCTAGTTCAATTTATGGTTCAAACAAGTCGGGACGAGTAAGACGACGAAAACCATGATGCATGGGGAAGCGGAAGCAACACGTATGAGTGTTATGATCCGCAGGCGGGAAGATGTCATTTATCACGTCCCTCAGGATCTGGAACTCTCGGAAGAGACGGTAGGGGAGAGGCACGTGTAATGACGGAAAGTATAATTGATGAGCCAGACTCTCCTGTGGGAAGCCAATTTATGCCCATTTCTTTTACGGTCATGTATATTAATAATCCCGTTCCAGAAATACATATTCCAAAAGTGAAAGTGTGTTTTAGGGAACTGAAACCCACGGTGCAGGCTGGAAGCAAGAATATAAACGACCGTATTTCGGAGGCACATTACGCTTGTTGGGAGTGGTAGTCAAATGGACGAATATTGCGGGTGCAACTGTCTATGGCAGGTTGATGTCAGTGTTCTGGGTTCGTGCGTTGAAAGCTGACGTATCGAATTGTGACCTGAATATTCTGAAACCTGTCATGTAGTTTCACTGGGTAAATTAGCACATAATGATGGACAGTCGAAGTTCTCAAACGTTTAACAGGCATTTTCGGCGCTGTTATTCGCTCGTTGTTTCGAGTGACTAGTAGTTATCTTCAAGCCCGGGGCTTCGTTGTTTCCGTTCTTTGATCAGCAAGAGGATTGTTTCATTTTTTTGATTACAGCATTGCAACAATTTTATTAATGGGTAATTCTTCAATAAAGATGAAATATTAGAACTCGGAAATTTGAGCTCCATTATGCGCACGTCTTGTAGATGTAGAATCGGTGGTGTGGATTACTATTTTGATGCAGTACAATAAAATCAAATTTGTAGCTCGTTTACCGATGCGAAAACTAGTTTTCAAAAGATGCTAATATCTCTTTGTTGATACTTTTATTCATCGTTGGACTATGTGTAGGGAAAAGGCGGGGAAAAGGTTCTGGAACTTAAGAAAACATGCGCATATTGTTCGTTCCTGCCTTACGTCATATACAGTTTGTTATGGTTTTTGACGAAAATAAAACAAATCAAATTAAATATAATGATAATAAATAATGATAATAAATAATGATAATAAATAATGATAATAAATAATGATAATGATAGGGCCAGACAATAATAACACAATGTAATGGCCTTCCATCCCATACTTTCACAGAAGTATCTCTAAAGAAAAACAAGAGAATTTATTTCTTAAGATAAAGTCTCATGTTAAAGGGGAATGCTCATAATGTGTATTCTACTCATAGAAAAATATTTTATTCTCCTTTTTGTAACATTTCTCATATTTCAACAATGCAAATGAAGGTAATTGCTATTATCTAGCACTTCAATATTTTTCAAACCTATGTTACTGCAAATGGAAGATCGTTCAAGAATAATTAGAACATAGCTTTGTTTCAGCTAAGATAGAGTAATGACTTATGATTTGTTATCTTTAATAATACTAAAAATAATAAAATTATTTTAAGAGCGTTCTGCTTACTACTCTATAACGTTCCTCGACTTGTTTTGAGAGGAAATTCCTAGAGCTTTCTTTTTTCTTTCCTAGAGCATCGTTTTTTCATAGTTACTATCGTAACTTTCTTAATTGAAACTCGTTACTCGTAAAAGTGAATAATTAGGAAATGCAATTGTACTTCGAGCGCGCCTGTTTTTTCGTTGATTTAAAAGTAATTAATTCCATCTAGAGGTATACATTTTCCTGTTCTTGGGCAAGTTGCAGTTAAGATCCTGTATATCTTGTTCCAAGTTACAAACAAGTGTGATGTTAGTATACGTTAAAGGAGAATAAATAGTGGGAACTCACAAGGTTTTTAGTGCCTGCTCTTAAACAAAGCAAAATTAAATATTTATTTGAATTTATGATTTATTTGTAAAAGAAACGATAAACGAACTGACAGACCGAAGAACAAACGAGAAAATAATAAGAATATTGATAAGGATAACAGGTAATAAGGTTTTGTCCTTGCCTTCCAATGCTACAGTCATAGTTCGAAAACCTTACACACTGGGTGGAGCTGCTGCCGCTGTGAGGAACCGTAAGATCAAAGTTCAAGATTCAAAACGCGGAATTAATTCCTGTGATACTAAGAGCTGACATTACAATGCAGCGAGCGCAGGGTTAGCTGGACCTACAACGCCGAACACATGAAATCGGCTCCGAAATCTCTAACAAGGTTACCGTTCAACCACGAAACAAATAGCCCAACTGCCCTGAATGCTGTTTATCTATATTGAAGACTGTATGACAAATTGATGAAGAATTTTAGTAACTCAAGGGTCGTTGGGATCTATTGTACTTTAGTTTGTTAGTGCCCGACTTATTAACTTTTAAATAATATTCATCCTCAATCCCTTTCATTCTGTAGATAGTTTGTTAGATACCTATTTCGATTATTTAATACAGTTGAGTGATTCAAACGATACGAGAGTGGGAGGAAAGACATACGGAGAAAAACATAATCCTGATACTCTCGTGCTCAGCTTGGTACTAAAGAAGTTTCGAAATCATAAATCATTCTATTTAAAGTAGCTAGTGTTTCGAGTTTTAGAGTGCTATTTGTTGAGCGTCAGGGGAAAGTCCCTCGTGAGCAAGGGGAGACTTTATGTTTAAAAGCTACTGGTTCCCTGCACATTCTGAGCGAACAGTATGGATTTCCCTTTGGAAAAATAAGATGGCGTTGGGAAACACTTTTGAGCCCCTCCTAGTTTGTTCATCTCAGGAGATTCACACAGTTCTTTGTTTTACCATTCGACTCAGTTTCGAATGCAAGGCCGAAAGACCCGCCTAAATAATTTACCAATCCGTCTTAGTCCAGTTTTGGAGACCCGCTCTGGGAAGATTGATAAAGGGGCACATGCTCGTTCGGAATAGATCACAGTTTTACCCACTCGGTTATACAGCGCGGTCTGTGATCACAATTTGGCAGAATTCCGAATGGGGAAAATTGCAACGAACCATACACGTCCGCTACGAGGTTCGTGGTTGAGCGTATCCGTACGAGCTCATTTACATGCCCCGAGTGCAGTTCTGTGAAACTCCTTCAGATCAGGTAGCGTCGAGCCCTCTCTCGGAGAGAGGCGAATCACGGGGAGGGGGCGACGGGAGAGGGAAAAGGCGCAGTAAGCCGACCGCCGAGTGCGTACACGACTCAAGCAAACCCGAACGGGTAAAACTCTCACGTCACCCGGAGGTGCACGCGCCCTTACTTTTATTAGGACCCTCAGTCTCCAGCCTCTTCGGCTCTTCCCGAGGTGGATGATTTTTATAGAGACGTGATGACCCGAGAGGTGTAATGGCGATGGAAAAGCAGAATGAGAAGTAGAGGAAACAACAAAACCTGCTTTGTCATCCACAACTTCTGTGTCCTCAAAACGAATTAGGAGATGCCCGTAAATATTTTGATATGAATTGAGTTTCCTGTCGACCTAACTTAACAGCATCGCTGAATTAGCGATTGCCGAATTTTCAAGTTGCATCATGTCGTTAGGATACATGGCAACCGATTCCCAATGACTATCTTATAATCCCACCCACAAGGAGGAAAAAGGCTCAGTCGCCGGAAGGAGAGATGAGGAACCTGTTGGAAACGGAGACGTTACAGGCGGTGTTTACGTTTGAGGGAGGAGAAGAAGAAGAAGACTTTCCTCTTTTACATATCATTTTAATACATATTAATATAAATTTGTATATTTATGTATATATTTAACAAAATTATAATACCGAATTGTATTGTTATCGAACGATGAATCACTTGACTTGTCGATACAAGAAGTCACTTTACTTGAGTATCGGTGCGTAGGGTAGAAACTAGCTGTCTGACCACTGCCCCAGGTATCGCTCTATAGACCCCTTTGCAGAAAGAAAAATATGTAGGGTAAAGATGGCACAAGTGAACATGTACTACTAGCAAAATACCCGGCGTTGCCCGGGTTTCCTTCATATCCAGTCCTTGCGACAGAGGAAATTTTGTACAACCCAAGGTGTTTAAGAAATTTATTTTTAATATAATCCGTTCCAATTTTTTTTAAAAGTACTAAAATTTTCATTCCTCATATTTTATAGTACATAGCCATTACATTAAAAAGGAGTATCTAACGCACTGCTATAGGTCACTAGCGAATCTATTTTGTACCAGATCTGCTAAACCGCTACAAGGCTCTCTGAGGGAATATATTAGAAACTGCGTGCTCTTTTAGCGAGAAGCGAAAAATAACGATGGTGATGCTTCTACCAACATATTATTTAAATAATTTATTTTTCGCTTATTTATTATTAATATTACTATATATATATATATATATATATATATATATATATATGTGTGTGTGTGTGTGTGTGTGTGTGTGTGTGATATAATTATAATTACACACATACACACACACGCTATATGTAATATATACAAATTATTTCCGTTATTATTTGTGTTGTATTAAGCTTTAGCAATCTTTGCAAGGACACTGCGACAATTCCGAAAGAGAGCCTGTATGTATTTCGACGTTTTGTGGCATCGACGTCTGTTTAAATCCACTTTGATTAGCCCAGATATCGCACGTGTTCCACGTGCGCGGATGGGCCCGCGGCGCCGACGCCACCCGGTAGCGCGTCCAGCCGTCGTCGTCGTCGTCGTCGTCGTCGTCGTCGCTTCCTCCCTGCCGGCCGCCCGGCCGCCCACACCGCCGTCCGAGGGGCAACGACCACTTTATGAGGCGCCGCGCGTCCGCGTGCCCGTGCGCCCGCACGCGTGCGCACCCGCTGAATAATGCATGCGCACGCGCACGCGCCGGAACAGCGAGATGCGCACGCCGCGCCGCGCCGCGGGGGTGGGGGGTGGGGGTGAAGCAGGCGGTTGCGCGTCCGCTCCCGAATCCACACGCGTGGTTGTGCTGTGCGCTCTGCCACGCCGCAGCTCATTCATAAAGATCAGGAGGGAGCGGATTTGGTTGGCCTAAAATATCGCCGAAAATTATCAATAAAATTCTCTTAAAATGTTCTTAAATGCCCTAAAAGCAAAGAAAATGACATGCAAAATTTGGTCCAAACCAGTTCAGAACTACAACTTCAGTTGTTGGATATTTTACAGATGTAATCGACGCTGCTTCTTTTCGTTGAAGTGAAAGCTTGCACACTTTTGGTCTGGACAGTTATTTACCAAGAAATCTCTGTCGATAGTTATCGACAAATCGACAGAACCGACAATGCCGGTGATAGACGGCACAGGAAGCTTAGATTGCATACAACGGCTATCATTCCTATTTCTTAGACAAGAAATTGAATAGGCCACCCAGGATTTCTGTGGAGAACTTTTGTTGCAATTCGTAAATATTACTTGAAGCATGTACCATGATGATGGTTTTAGAATCGATGAAAACAGCAAAAAATGCTGAAAAAAGGTAAAAAAATGACTCATTAATCCACAAAAAGTGCAACAAAAAAAAGTCGTATAAAAATGGGTGATTTGTTTTTGTAATAACATAAAATTAATGTATATACTGAAAGACGGTGTTCTAAAGTGAAAATAAAAGGAAATGACATTTCATTACATTCGCCCCCACGACGATGATCTGAGAGCAAACTTCCGGGAGGGACGAAGGAGGATAGGTACGCCGACAATATTTCGGATTTGTTCGGTTACATATTATTAACATATTAACATATATTATTAACATATTAACACACGTGTATTTGAGATTTTTGGGTCGATTGTCCGATTTTACTCTCTAGCTAACGACGTCGCCCATGCCTGGGCTTACATTATTTCCCACGCCTAGGGTGTAAGAGAGACATAAAGCGAATAAGACGTATTTACTTCACAATAACTAGCACACTCCGCATGACTCAATTTTTCTTCGTCACACATCAACTGAGACAATTTTAAAGGAAAGCTACAAACTATTTTAGCCCCGACCGGTAATCGAACCCGGAATCGCACCATGGAAAGCTTAGTACCCTATCCATGAGCTATATATTAATTCACATGTTGAAAAATGTATGTGATCGCATGGCAATGCCGAATGGTATTATCGAAAGATGAACCGCGCCTGCAAGCGTTTTGACTCTGAATGCTGGGAAACTACCCGAGCCACAAAGTCAAGTCATCAGCAATTGAAACTGAAGGAAAAATACATTGACTCATTGCTGCTTATGAGATAGGGATTGTCATTTTCTCGTCACTCTTTCACCTCTCCTTCCCACCGTCTCTCTCGTTCTCTCTTTCCGTAGCCTTTCATACACTGGGAAGCTACCTGAGCCACCAAGTCAAGTCATTAGCGATTAAAACCGAAGGAAAAATATATTGACTCATTGCTGCTTATGAGATAGGGATTGTCATTTTCTCGTCACTCTCTCACCTCTCCTTCCCACCGTCTCTCTCGTTCTCTCTTTCCGTAGCCTTTCACACACGTGCTCACGCTGCCACACGCATACACACACTGGGAAGGGAACTGGGCCTTGACCAACAACCACTGGTTCCGTTACGAGGGTCCCGCGTGGTTAACCGGATCAATGTTTATTGTTGTTGTTCTTCCTACTACAGTTATTTTCCGATGCGGTGGCATGAGCGAGTCCGGAACAGGAGGTCCGTAGAACGAGATGGCCTGCTGCCGACTGCGGCGGATATTCCATCCCTACTGTCCGGATTGCCTGTGACCTGCTGTTCCAATCTCCATAGTTTCCTTCCATCACCACCAGGCAAATGCTAACACCAGGTACACGATGTTAAACGATTGGCCACGAATCGCACGCGAAACATACTTCCAACCTGCCTCCCCCTTCTGTCCTTACGCATGGGATGATCGTATATTTTCCATTATGGCCCATCATCAAAAGCCAGAAAAGTCCCGAATCAAATAGTCTCAGTATCAAATAGCTGTTGGAAATCTACGAAAAAAAATACCTACAGTCGACTCCGGTTATAGTGAACTACTGAGGTCTAAAAATTTTGGTTCACTATATCAGAGGTTCACTATATACAATGTCAAAATTAAATAGAACTCCTCCGCAACGATTAATTTTAATAATATAGAGATACAGCAAAAAACATTAACATCTCTGACTGAAAAGTTTAATATATTTTTTTGACATTAAAAAATTAATTAGTTTCAATCGTTTGTTTCGTACATTTTTCATTAGTAATTTCTCTACACACTTCTCGAGTTCGTGTTTGGCGCAAACTTGATTCTGCATAGTCCACTGTCTCTAATTTTAAGTATAATAATACAGTCTTCACACCCTTCAATGCCTTTGCACTGTTGGAACATCCCACTCTCCGAAGGTATTTTTCTCGCCTAATAACATACGATATTCTTTCGGTAGCGGAATTGCGCAAGCGGCAAGCTGAAAGAAACGAATGAAACGTTCGCTATCTTCACCTCAGCGATGACTTCTTGGATTATGACCTTTGGCTCACGATATTTTTCCCAAGCTGCCTAGCGTTGGAATTTATGGCACTGAGGTGGCCCGACTATACATATTTTTCCAAAGGGAATTAATGCCCAGGACGTTCACTCTAGCCGAGGTTCAGTGTTCACTACAACCGCATCTTCATATGCTTATTTGTAATGCAAGTGGAACGGGACCAGTGACTTCGGTTCACTATAACGGAGTGTTCACTATATCCGAGTTCATTATAACCGGAGTCCACTGCACATTTCAAACATTTCATAGCGTGATACAAACTAAACCGTGATCCTATGCTTCCGCACAGCAGCAATTCCCAGCACCAGCATCAATAACAAGGCCTGCAGGTCTGCAAAGCTTCACCTTAACCCCGACAACTGCGCATTTGCCGCCCATCGTGTGGAGCCAACCATGTGGCGTGGCGTGCGAAGGTAATTCGTGCCAAGCTCCACACTTCGGAAGTAGGGCAAGAACGTGAGGCGAAGAAGAGGCAGCTACGAGAGAAAAAAGAAAACCCAACAACAAAGTTCGCTACCTAGATGCAGAAATTTCCGGCAGGAGGAACTTTTAAGGTGATCAGTTTTCTTTTTCTTTGTTGTGACCTTTCTGCGGAAAGATTCCGTCTTCAAGGAAGAGCGCGATCTCTTGCAAACTATCAAGTAAGTTTCACAGGATGATCACGTTATGCAAGTTATGTTTACCCGTATATCAACCAACATTTATTCTGCTGCTCTTGAGAACATAAATAAAGATTTCATTTTCTAGTCAAATACTTACTGCTGCGAATTTTATTTCAGATTTTTATCGCACGGAGGATGAGAAGTGTAAAGATTTTCAGACGTGAATAAAACTGTTTTACCTACTTGGACTGTCAATTACCATTTCTGGACGTATTTTCGCGTGTTTAGCTGAAATCGAAATTGTAACATAACGTTTAATGCTGAAATACTTTTGTCAGAATAAAATTTCTTGTGATTTGTTAATGTTCTGACGACTGAATTATCGCTACGAGTTGGCATTTGACTAGTCAATTAGGAGAGTTCTGGCTCCCACATGACAGCAGAAGATGATGTTTAAGACATTAAAAGTCAATATCCTATTATGAATAAACTTTTGGGCACTACAAAATATTTTATTTCTACTCGTCAATTTTATTTGTAAAGCCGGCATCCAATCAATTTTCATTCAACTACATGAGGTTTTCTTTACTGTCAAAATGTTTCCTACAGCATGTTCTGTTTATTATCGCTATTTTACACATATTTCTAAAAAAATGTTTTAGTAGAACAGGGAGTTTGAATCCATTTTATTTCAGATGTTTTATCATTATTTTGTATACATTTTATTCTCTGCTATTAGGAATAACCTAATTATTATAATAACCAATAACATTATTCAATATAATTTCGAAAATTACCTAATACGTGATGTAGAGGCTGAAAGTAAAAAATCCTTTTCTGAGTTTTCTTTAGATTAAGTTTACATATTCGAGTATTTTTGTTCAACTATTAATTTCTCATATGATGATAAAAGTTATTTCTTATTCCTGTTTCGTTGTTAATCACACAATATACGGGATCAAAGTGCACATTACTATTCCGTATTATTTTACTTTACTTTGTCTACCCTACAAGTCAAGTAAGTTTAGTTACTTCTAGAACTATCTGACATATGTTTTTAACATTAACTTTTTAAAACTGTGATCGAAAAACTATTCTCAACAACCTTTCTCATGCCTTGCGTACTTGTGATGCTGATCCATTAACTTAATCAATAAAACTTACAATTACTTATTGTACGTTTATCAATGATTTGTTGTTGACATGACTCACAGACGTGCGCATTGAACTTATAAAGTAGTAATCTAGTGCTCGAGGAGAACAATAGAATCTTAGTCAACGGACGTTAGTTCATTTGAGTGTAAACAGACCACTTCCTCCATTCAGTAATGGAGTAAGCGACCTCTTACGAGGGTCACAGACGCGTCGTTAGACGATACGGTGAGCAGTTGAACAACCTTTGCTAAGGTGTTACGAGTCAAAGACCTGTCGGAATTGTCTGGAAACCTTGTTTTGCACTATTTATAATTTGGAGAAGTATTTACACTATTTCAATGTCAATTAAATATTTTCTGTTAAAGTTGCAGAGCACAATGAAATGACAACAACAAAAAAAAACATTTACATTCAATGTTTTATAGCCAAAAATCAAGAAATACAACGTAAATAGTTGATGAAGCGCTTGACATTTCTGATCCAGAGACATCTATGGTGCGCCGAAATACACAAATATCCCAATTTCATCAGAAATGTGGCCTAGCATGTTACTGCCCCATGTCTTCATTTCTAAAGGTGTACTTCAATGTTATTATCGCGAAGACTGCGAAGTCGAGTCTCCTGCGGGACCGCTTTTAAAACTCGCACTCCCTCCGCCACGTGGCTCCCAGTTGGTCATTGCCTGCCCTCCCGCGAGATGTCCGTTGCGCACCCTCTCCTTGAATCGCAGTGCCTGACATGCGTTCCGTGTCGCGTCGCGCCGCGCCGCCCGCGAGTCAGCCGCCGCGTTGCGTCGAGCACTGGTGACGCGAGGCGAGGCCACCGAGCAAACGCGCCGGCGCGCAGGGAAGACACAGGTTGCCGGCGAGGAGGCGGGAAGGGCGCTCGAGCTGACGTCTGCGACAGGTGCCCGCCGGGGCGACAGACGCTGGGCCGCTGAGAGTGACAGGCAGGGGGTCGGGGTGGGCGGCGGGGGGACGCCTGCTGCCGCCAGAGGTCGCGCGTGGCGGCGAGGCGAGGGGGGGCGAGGGCGGGGGCGAGGGCGGCGGGGCGATGGCGGGGCGGCGGCGACGGCTGTAGGCGAGCGAAGCGAAACGAGCGAGCGTAGTCGAAAGCGAAGCGAGGGACGGCGAAGGGATGGCGAAGGCGAAGGCGAAGCGAAGCGAGCGGAAGGGCGAAGCGAAACGAGGCCGAAGGCTATGCCCCAGAACGGCGAGGCGGAGGCGAGGCGACGGGCGACGGCGACGGCGACGGCGACGGCGAAGGCGAAGAGCGAAGGCGAGGCGAAGGCGAGAACGGAGGGCGAGTGACTGAGGGCGAGGGCAGGAGCGTGCGAGGCGAGGCGAGGGCGACGGCGACGGCGACGGTGACGGCCGGCGGCGGAGGCAGTTGCGCAGGGAGGAGGCGGCAGCGGAGAGGGAGTCGTCGGCGACGATGTTGTGGGTGTGTGAACATGGAGCGACACTCGGAGAAACGCTGCTCTCGCGAGATACGTCAAGGAACATAGGAATGCTTAATACTTGATCGTACTTGCTTTTAGATCATTTAAAAAAATACACAAAGCACTAAAGTAATTAGAGACGCTCGAAAATCGTTCGATCGCTTAAAGGTCACCGCAAAGTAATGGATGGCTGGGATCGACGTCTGATTAAACATGCGAAAGTCACTAACCCATCTTCTCATTCTATTCGGAAGTCTTGTGCTTCCAAAAGGTCGGCACTCAGATTCGGCACACCAGATCCGGCGCCGATGTCGTACATGTCGCCTCTCCGGCATGTGTGGTAATTTAGTTCATGTAAGAGTAAATGTAAGAGGTGAGGATGTGATGAGGAAGAGGAAGGCCGTGGCCCTTTTGTTAGGGTACTGCTCTGGCATACTACCCTGGCATTCGTGTGGTATTAATAAAAAACAACACAGAAAACTACCGATCTGAGCAACCGGCCGCTAGAACTTTCCTCCAGACCGAGCCTGAATTCAACCTAGCTATGTACCTAGTATCAAAAATCGTGACACCATTGGGCTCGATCTCTTGAACCTCCTGGTCCGAGGTACTGCATTGACATCAATTTACCCCCCTGAGCCGGTAGACGGGGATATACACGGCAGTGCACAAAGGATCGGGAGGTGAGGAGCAGGGTGTTGGTTGCTATGAATGGGTGCGACTTCAGAGGAGAGTGTGGCAACTGGCGTGAAGAGCGGAATACAAACGAGAATGTGAGCGGATTGCAAACAGAATCCTCGTCAGGGGCAAGGACGCATATTTCCCGTCAGTGTCACTAGAGCATGGTTGCCAATTTTAGATATGGACTCGTTTAACTGAAAGTGGTTTCTGAATTCAATGCGTTCCCCTCCTACATGTTCGTTAAAGAGCGACGCAAATTAATATATTTTGTTGTCGTTCCATCCATTTAAATTTATTAAAGATCTGCTTCACACGCTGAAATGTTGGATAGGCGATCTCCACATGAATTAGTATATTTCAAGAAGCCTTATATTCACAAGAGAGGTCTAAAAAGCTGTATTTGCAAAGCAAGAAATATTGTGATACACAATTTCTGTCAGAGTTTCTTGAAAACACTTGTTGATACTTCGAAATTTTTTAATATGCGTTTGAAATACGCAACTAATGATTTTTCAATGAAGGTATTACCACATAATTTCTGAGTATGTCACGATTGTTACAGGAGAAGAATCAACTCTTCATATTTTTAATACATATATAGGTAAACAGTCAAAATTATTTTAATCTGACCTGTTTAATACTTTCTAATCAAAATATAAACCATAAAACCATAAAATATAAAAAAAATGTTTGTAGTTTTTTTTCTCTAGTTACCAGTAAGTGAATTTTCAATTAATGTATGACACAACACGATTACTTCTATTTACAATATTCTTGAGTCCAAAGTAATGAGCCTTTATTTAGCTTTTAATTAGCACGTAATTTTTCCTAAAGTTTCGTTGCTTTTTTTCCACTTCCACTCCCTTTTCAAAAAGCAATTGCAGCTCGCTTTAGAGTACTCATTGTAGCAGTTTTGAACTGCTCAGGTATTCATTAACTCGATGGGATACTCTGCAATCTGTTTAGTGCAGCAGTAATGTACTGCCCATAAGGTTCATGTCAGCAGATCATTCATTAATTAAAGCTTGCATTTACAGATAGGAAGCTAAACAAGGAAGTGTTATTTCATTAGAATACTCTCCAATGATTAGAAAATACAATCACAGCACTCCTTGGCCATTCTCGTATCCCGAAATCCAGTCACTGAAACCAAAAATACTGCGTCCAAATGATTCATTAGAAAGCACAGTGGTGCCACTAATCATGCTAGGAACAATGTGAAAATTGATTAAATGTGCGTGTGTTGAAGAGGTGGAGAGCACTGACATTCACGCGGGTTCCGTTGATTAATAAACCCCGCCCACGAAACGGAACACACATGAAACGCTGATTTATTTTCGGAACTGCTAGTCGATAACACAGTTGTATACACGCATGGCGGTCATTCGTCCTTGGGAAAGGCCCCCCACACGAGCGCAACCATGCATGTAGGTACGTCGCATTTTTTACGTCTATTGTAGTTGTGTTTATCGTTTTATAGAGCTATTGCGGATTTGCGATTGTGATCTATGAACAATAAATGTAGCCCGGTAAGTGGGAATACAAAGATATCATAACACTAACGAAAAATTCGTAAAACGGTTGACAACAACAAAAAACATGAGCCCATATTGTCAATTTATGGCTATTTATGTATTCTATACCCGAAATCAGAACCATTTTATCTAATTTAATCCATATATATTATATATCAACAGGGCTTTTTGTCTTTTTTCAAAATTCCTCGGTCGTATTTTAGTAGAATCCTAAAATCGCTCTGGATTTGCATCACTTTTTAAAAATTTATATATATATATATATATAATGGTTTTTATTCAAAGTAAGTGCTAAATTGGAGAGTTAGACATTTATTTAGCTTGTAATTAGCATTTAAATTTCCCTAACGTTTCGTTACTTTTTTCTTTCTTTTCCTCACTTTTCGATAAGTAATTGAACAGCAATTGCTTCAGATTACTCACGGTAGCTGTTTTTATGTGATCGGATATCCATTTACCCGATGGGATACCCTGTAATCTCTTTAGTGCAACAATATTTTTCCAATTTAAAAAAAATGACGATAAACTGTTGACGGCGTTTTAAAATGTATTTGATCAAATACTAGAGTAATATTTTATTTTTATATTTCTTTCTCTCTCAATAGAGAATTCACATTAAATACTAAATAGTTGATGTGGGAAACCACTACACAGAATAAAAGCAATGAACATATAAAATGTTCCATATACAAAATGAGAATTATATTCGTATTTCCTTCATTAT